>QJNZ01000325.1:0-96111 GCA_004155055.1 Monosporascus sp. CRB-8-3 | reverse complement strand
CCAATCGTGACTGGTTCCCAGCCACCCCTCAATTGTCGCCGACACGGTGGCGGAGCCGAAGCCCCAATTGGTCTAGCTCCTTCTAGGCTGGCGTCACCTAGGGGAACGGTGGCCCAAGCTGGATTTGAACCAGCTGTCTCTTAAGATCAACCGAAACAGGGTGCCCAAGCCTGTCGCAGTTGAAAGAGACACCCAGGCTCGCGACCACTGAGCCATTGGGTCATTTTGAATATATATAAATTACTATTAATAGATCTTTTTTAAAAAATATTACATTTACTTTAAAATACGAGAAAGATTTAATAACCTAAATCGGTTTAAATTATAAATTACCGATCGCGTTTAAACTATAAATAAATTAATAAATAAACTTAATTTAACGTTAAAAAGGTATTTATAATATTATATTAATTATATCCTGGAAGTTTATAAATAATAATCTAAGAAAATTTCTTAATAATAAGGTAATTTTATGATAAAGTAATTTAAATAATTATACTAAAAAATAAAAACAAACCTTAACTTCGTACTTAATTGAATAACTAAATATTAATAGTAGAAAAGGTTAAAATAACGCATTTTTTTAGAAAAAAATAATAGTTTACTTAATTATTAAAAATACTAAAATTAAGCGTTGAAATTAAAAACTCGCCTTTAAATATATTAGCCTTATAAAATAAATAAGAAACTTTTAAAATATAACTATAAATTAAAATTACTAACGTAGTATATAAGCGTGTCGCTTATATAAACGAATTCTTCGTTTTTTTCGCTATTTTACTTACGTCATTTTAATCGTTTATTGTTTAATAATAATAATATAGAACGGCTTATATATAAAACGAAAATAAATTTAACCGTTTAAGTTGAAAGAAATCCGATGTATAGTTATAAGCGGCTTTATATAGTATATAACGTTTTTAAATTTACTTTAAAAAACCGATATAACTATAAAGTTTACCGAGTCGATATTATTTTTAATTTACGAAAATTAACGCCTATCGAAAGAAAAAATCGATTATGCAACGAATTTTTAACCTAAATACGCGACCGTTTCTTATCCGGTTGTAATATATTAAAGAAATAGCGAATTTGCTATTTATTAAACGCATTACGATACGTATTAAAACTATTTAAAACGTTTAACTTTATTAAACGATAAAAAAAAGTAAAACGCGTTTAAATCGATAAATAAATTATTAAAGAGTTATATACGAAAATTTAAAGATATTTCGGAAGTAATTTAAGTTTATTCGGGTTATAATGACGAAATACGGTATTACGAAAAAAAGAAATTTACAATTTCAACGAAATAAAACTTTTTAGAAATCTTCTTATAATAACAGGTATAATAATTATAAATACCGAAAAAAGTATAAAACCTGAATAAACGTAATAAAAGTATAAGGAATAATGTACAAGGTCGTTAGGTTAAAGCCGTATTATCCAGGCTGAAAGGAATAATTTATAATAATATAAATTATTTATTTTTAAAATTAAGCTTTGCCTTTATTTATTATTTTTACCAGGAAAACTTATTTTCTTTACAAGTTTATCGATAATCTATCTTTACACGATTAAAGAATTACAATAAGTAAAAACTGCTAGACGATAAATAAATTAAATTCGAAACTGTTTTTTTAGTTTTTAACAGTTACGAAAGTTATTTCTTTATCGCATTCGAAAATTATTATAAAATTAATAATATTATTACATTTTATATATTTACTTATTTTTTTATTAATTTTATCTTTTCGACATATCTTATTTTTTCGTGTTAAAAAGTGTTTATTCGATTTATCTCGAAAATTTTATTTAACGTTGCGTTATTTATATTATTAAAAAGGATTTTATCGCCGGTTTTTATAACGCATTTAAAGTTACTATAATGACCCATAATATTAAATCCGGATTTATAATACCGGGATTTATTTCATTTAATTCTAATTACGTTTTTTTCGAACTAAAATTTTAGTTATACCTATACTAACCATCTCTTTACTTATCTTTGCTAATTCCGCTATTTTCTTAGCTGCGAAAATTCTTAAAAATATTATTAAAATAATTTAATAAGGACGTTATTTATAAAAGAGGAATAAAAATTTCTAAGATAGCTTACTAATAAAGATAGATAAATCGGTTAATTATTTTCTTGAAAAATCGGTTACCCTTATAAAATAAATGATATTTTTAATAAAGGCCGGAAAACCTAAAATATATATTTCTAGAAAAAGAGAGCGTTGACAATATAGAAGGGAAAGGCTTTGTAGATAAAAAAGGAAGGTAATAATAAATAATTATAGCTAATAAAAGCTAAACATCATGGTTACAAAAAGGTTTAAACGAAAGAACGGAAATATAATATTTACGGTAAACTCGGATATAATACGCGTATTTATAAAGAGATTATAAAAACGTCTAATAACGAAAAGTCTAATTAATTTAAATTCGTTATCGCAAAGTGTAAAAAAACGAACGATTCGGTTATATAAGTAATTTTCTTATATAATATATTATTTAAAATTAAACGTTATCCCGTTATTTATTTTTTCTTACTTAAGTTGATAATAGATATTCTTAAAATATATACGGAATAAAATGATATAAAAATAAAGCAGGAAAAAAATATATAAAGTTAAAAGAATCCTGGATATATAAAAGAAATTACTTAATACCTTATTAAATAAAAAAATAACCCAAATTCCGAGAATCCTTTAAAACTCTTTAAGAATCTTATTAACGCTTAACGTTTTTTAAAAAAACTTTTATTAATAAGAACGTAATCGCCGGAGATAAAAACCTTTTAATTAATATTATTAATAAACAGGTCGGTAAGGTTTATATCTAACTCATTAACTTGGCCCGCTGGAAAAAAACGTAAACTCCGTAACTAATCGCTTTTATATTTTTTTATATTTCGGAGGTGCCGTAAATTAAAGTTTATTTAATTACACTTTTTCTCTGCCGCTTTTATTTTTAACTCTAATTTCCGGTATTAAACAGCTATTCGTTATAACTGCTTAAAGCTAAGACCGTAAACGTTATAGTTAATCTAGTTATATCTGATATAAAAAACGAAAAATCCTGGTTTTAAACATTTAATAAAATAATTTATAATATTTACTAAATAAATAAAGAGCTATTCTTTTCGGATTAACGGAAGACACGGTAGTTGAAAATGAATTACGCTACTCGGTTTTTTTTTCTTTTAAAGGATTTTTTATCCGTTTTTATAAACGGTTAACTATTTTTTAATTTTTTTTTCAAAAAAGTTACCTTAATTTTCAAAATGAAAATTCTAAAAAAGAGAGAATCGTATCATAATCTAACGTGCTCGGCATAGTTTAAAGAGGAAAGGCGTCGGGTAAAAGCGCTAGATCACTTAATATAAGGATTATTAAAATCATTATTAAATTTAATAATCTAAGCATTATTAAGATCATTATCGAATTTAATAATCTAGGGATTATTAGCATTATTATTAAAATTATTATTAAATTTAATATTTCGAATAATTCGCAATGCGGATAAAATCTAACATAAAGACGCTTATTTTTTATAAATTAAATAATTTCAACTTATAATATAACTTAATTACTAAAAATACCCTTAATATTACTAGACTTAACTAAGTTATTTTCATTACTTAGATTTCGATAATATAACTGCTAACATAAATCGTACCACTTAGTCTAATAGTTAGTTAACTAGCCTATCCGTTATACTATTATTTTTAATTTTAAAGCTTAATCTCTTATAATATTTAAATTGAAAGAAATTTATATTAATGTCACGGCATCTAGATTTCTTTCTACGTAAGGCAGATCCAATTTCCAAGGCTATGAATAAAATAACAAGCTGAAGAACCTAAGAACAGGTCTAGAAAGGAAGCCCTCCTTATATACATACAAATTATATAGTTCATAGGAGGCATAATAAGGTTCTCTAGCTCCAACCTAGTTCTAGCCTATAGGTTCGACTTACTGCCGTAATAATTAAGATATTTAAAATGCGGTTTTAAAAGATTTAAAAATGAATAAATTTAAAATAAAATAAATAATAGTTAATATAAATATTAATATATCTTATTTTCATTATTAATTTAATAATATAATTAACTTTTGCTGCTAAGTAATTTTATTATTTTTATAATATAAAATAACTTTTTAAGTTTTAATACTTAATATTTACTAGCTTATAATATTACTTAATTATCTTAACGTTTTACAGAAGTACTCCGGACGCATAAGTATTCCGGACGGTTTTTGGCATATTTTAATTACCGAACTTTAATTAATTATTCTTTAATATTAATAATATAAAACAGCGTATAAAAAAAGCGAAAATAAACTTAGCCGTTTAAGGTAAGAAACGAAACCCGAAACTTAATTATATAACATTTAGTTCTTTATATAAAGTCCCAAAATTTACTTTATATACACGATATATCGGTATATTTTTTTTATAATAATTATATACCTAAATCGCGAAAATTAACGCCGACCAAAAAAGAATCGATTATCGACCGAATTCTCGATTTAGATATATAAGCGTTTTTTGTCCTGTTATAATATGTTAAAGATATAGCTAATATATTGCTTATTTAGCGCGTTGTAATATACGTCGAAGTTAACTGGGCGTCGAACTTTATTAAACGGTAAAAAAAGTTTTAAATACGTTTAAATCGGAAAATCGATTATTAATAGGTTGTAACGGCTAGGCTAGTTAACTAATTATTAAACCAAGTCGTACGGTTTATGTTAGCAGTTGTATTTGCGGGATCTGAGCAATAAAGATAACTTAGTTACGTCTGGTAATACCAAGGGTATCTTAGGTAACTAAGTTGTATTGCAAGCTAGTATTATTTAGATTACAGAAATAACGAACGTATATATCCTTATTTTATAGATTAGATGAGTATTAAATCTCAAAGTTTTTAAGGATTTAATATGTATTAGATTCGTATGGTTTTATATGAATTTAATTAAATTTATATTGTCGCGGAAGATTTAATTTACGTAATCGTTTTATTATGAGTTTAACCGTTTTTAAAGGTTAGGTTGGTTGGGTCGTAATACGATCTCCCCTTTTTTAGGATTTTTGTCCTTAAAGATTTTTTCTTTTTAGTAAGTTATTAACATTTTATTATGGCAGGTTGTATAGTTAACCGCAAGCTTCGTAAACGTCTTAATTAAAAAGAGAGCCTTAAATTCTTAGTTGTATATATTATTAAATTTGGTTTTAACGTTATACCGTATATGCCTTATTTCGAAAAAGATAGTAAGTGTTAAATAATTAAGGAAATTCGTCGTTGTAACGAATGTATTAAATATTATCGATGCTGTAACGGGTTAGATATTTCTATCGACTTTTTACGTATTAGGGAAAAGAAGGACCTTTTTAAATGTAAAAAGGCCGTTATAAAAGAGATTTTACTGCAGCTTTAATAAAATATAAAGGAAAACCTGGTACGTAAATAACGCGATATTAATAAGGTTATTAGTCGTTTCTTCCGTTTAAGACGTTAAAAGAAATTTTTTTATGCTTAAAAGGTTAAAATTGTTATTCGTAAGCTTTAGTTTATGGATAAGTTGGAAAAGTAAAAAAACTTAGAAACCGTTATTCCGGTTATAACGAACGTAGGGGTACTTAACTGGTCGGGGACTATTAATACCGACTGGTTGTTTCTAAGTGACGTAAATTGGGGTACCTTTAATCCTGGTAACCTTAGCGTTATTAATAAAAGTTTTTCAATAGGCGCTAGGCGTTAGTGAAATTTTTTGCTAGTTTTTAGGTATTTTCGGAGTTTAGGTAATCTTTTTATTTAATTAGGTATTAGATAAATCCTTTTTTTTTTCGTATATTAAGTATTTTTTTTGCTTTATAAATCGATATATTTTTTTTTTCTATTCGATATTAATCTTAATCGTATTTATTATTAAGTCGAATAAAGAAATAAAAAAAACTGGATAAAGTTTAACTTTAGAGGGTAATTTTAATTAATAATTATTTTCTGAAATCCTTCATTAATTTTATATGTGCCGATACATTTGAACTTAAGTTTTTAGTTTAAACGTTTGGTTTTAATATTTTTGGTAGTTAAATATACTATTTTCCCATCCGAAAAAGTTGGTTTTTTTAACATTTTTTAATTGTAATATTTGTTTTTTTATTCGCGTACGAATTAAAATTTCGTTTTTATTTCCTGGTATAATTATTCAAGTTATTTTAAGGTAAGGATTACTTTAATATTAATTAATTTTTCCTTTCGTATCTCTTTGTAACCTTCTGGGGTAAAATTAAAATTGATAGTTATTAAAGTTATTTTAATATTATTATAATAGCTGGTATTATAAGTTAGTTTTATAATAGGTATTTCTTTAACCTAGTTATTCTGTTTGTGATTAATATCATATTTTAAATACGTTTTTAACGTTTAATTAGTTTTTTCCGTTTATTTATCCATTTATAGTTTAAAGGCGTTCGATAGTTTATAGTTTAGATTAAATTATATTATTAAATTTTACCAGAATTTCAAAGTAAAGGTTATGCTTTTATCTAAAATAATTTCAGATAGTAATCCGTATATATTAAAAATCTGTCGAAAGAAAATATATGTTATTTAGTTAACGTCCGTATTTTTATTATATGGTAAAAAATAAGAAACTTTAGTAAATCGATTAATAATTATAAAAATATTATCGTAATATATATCCGTAATTAAGTTTTTTAATAAAAACGGTTTCGTAATAAAATTAAATATAACTAAATCTTATAATTGCTTAACGATTAGTAATAGTTGTAATTTTCCGTATACCTTGTATCGTCTAGTTTTTGCCTTAACGTAAATATCGTATTAGCGTATAAGTTTTTTGTACGGTTAATTTTATTTTAAAGAAATGGTATATCCGTTTTAAATTTTTTAGGGTTTTATAGATCCCTAGGTATTTATATAGTTAATATTCGTATATTTTTCGTATTAAGTTTTTTTAGTATTTTTTTAGTACGTAGATTTTATTTATTTTTGGGTTTTCGGGTAAATTGTTATGGTATCGTTATATTTCTTAGTATATGTTTAGTATGGATATTTTTATGGTATTAATATATTATTGTTATAAATATTTTTTTAATATCCCCTCGACAATGATTTGTTATATTTTTACCTTAGGTTTTTTTAAGTTTGGTCGTTTAGTAAAAATATCCGTTTTATTATTTTCCGATTTGTTATAATAAATCATAAACTAATTAAACTTTAAAAGGTATTTTATATAACGTAATTATCGTTCGATTAGTTTTTTAGTAGTTATAAAATAAAAGATATTTTTATAATTTATATATATTTTTACCTAATATTTAATATTTTTAACATAACATTTAAATTTTTTAAAGGTTTTAATAAAAATTTAGAGTTTTTGGTAGTAAATAGGATAATTTAATTCGATACCGTATAATTTGTAAAAGTAAAAGGCGATAAAGTATAATTTTCTTTAATCGTTTCGTTAATAAATTATTGTTTCTAAAGTAAAGTTTAAAACGTTAATTTCGAGTTTTACTAGTTTGTTTGGGTTTTATATTATTAAAACGGGTTTATTAATAAGGGTATCCTTAACTTGTTAAAAGGCCTTTTCCGTAGCGGGGGCCTAGATAAACCGTCGATCTTTCTTTATAAGTTCTATTAATGGTATTGTAATTTTGCTGAAATGTTATACGAATCGTCGATAGTAATTGGCACGTTTAAGAAACGTTTATATTTCGGGAACGTTAATCAATATTTTTCAATCCTTAACTGCGGTAATTTTTTTAGGATTTATTTTAATATATTCTAAAGTAATGATATGTTTTGGGTACTTAATTTTTTAAACGTAAAAGGTATATTTTTTTTTTTT
Source organism: Monosporascus sp. CRB-8-3 (assembly GCA_004155055.1). NCBI lineage: Eukaryota > Fungi > Ascomycota > Sordariomycetes > Xylariales > Monosporascus > Monosporascus sp. CRB-8-3. The sequence continues at coordinate 88,225 of QJNZ01000325.1, read as the reverse complement.
TTTTTTTTGCGTTAACTAAAAAATTGACGTTTTATAACGTTTATAAAACCTTATACACGTATTTTGCGTATTTTTTTTTTATTTTTAAATAAATAAGGATGTCGTCGAGGTAATATATAATAAAGATCATAAGCTACTTTCGGAGTATATGGTTAATTATCCGTTAAAAAGTTGCTAATACGTTTATAAATTCGAAAAGTATAACGAAATATTCGAATCATTCGTATTTCGTTTTAAAAATTATATTTTATTTATTTTTTAATTTAATTCGATTTTAGTTATACTTTTTTCGTAAGTTTACCGCCGTAAATTATTTAATATTTTATAATTAATTTTTAATTTCGGTAATTAATAATAATAATATTTTATCCTTAATAATAATGTCGTTAAGTTATCGGTAATCGATATCGAGTGGTAATTTTCCGTTTTTCCGTACTACGAAAAATATTAAGTATTTTATTAATAACTTGGAACGTTGTATATATTTTTTTTGTAATTTGTTTTTTAAGTAATTATGAAAAGTGTAAAGCTTTATTTCGTTGAAATTATAAATAAAATAAAAGGCGGTTATTTTACCGTTTTTAAAAATTATTTTATAGTTTTATTTATTATGTTATAGTAATTTCGTATCGAGTCTTTGCTGGAATAACCTTTTATCCTTATAATATTATGGTAGTATTTTTATTATTTACTCCGGTAGTTTTTTAAGTTATATTCGTAGGTTATCGTTTATCTGTCGAAATCGTGCTTTAAGATTTATAATAACGCATCGTATTTTTTTGTTATATTCTTTATTTTAAATCTCTTTTATTTTTTGGGTGGTAAGATTTTTATCGTATTTTTATACCTATATTTGTCGTTTTTATCGATCGAATATTAAGATTTTAAATTTTCTTTATCTTTTTTTACTTTAGAAAATAAGCGAAAGCTTATTTAGTTAATTTCTTAATTAATTAAAGGGTTATACTGGCGTAACTATAGTTTTTTAAGGATTATATCGTATCCATTTAATAAGATAATATCGAAATTAATAATTTATTTTTTTTAACAAAAGTTTTAAAGTAATTAATTTTACATTTAGCTTATCCGGTGTTATAAATAAATCTTTAGCCTTTAACATTATCCACCTTATAAAGATAACTTTTCTCCTTTTATAGTAATTTCAGCTAGTTTATTACTTCCGGATTGATATAATTAATAGTTATTATTCCGTAATCTACTATTACGGTATACTAATTCTTCTTAATTCGTATTCGTACGGTAACAATATTATCGCTCGTAGCTCCGATTATTACGTTTAAAGCCTATTTAAGGTACAATAATCTTACCTTTTTTTTTACGTTTTTTTACGGCCCTACTTTAAAAGACGTTCTACTTTTAAGACCTGCAGTAAGTTTTCGATTTCTACCGCACGCTCCGCGTTTTGTTATTGGAACTTTTTAACTTGTTATTCTAAGTAAGTTATTCGTTCCCGAAATTACTTAATCCGTCGTCGCATTTTTTATCGTTCGTAAGTTTACTTTGCGAATTTTTTCGCTTAATCGGTAAAAATTTTAATTGTTTTTTCGTTTGGTAACGTTAATTACGAACTGTTACTTTCTACTCACTAAGCCTTATCTTTTAATTTCTATTAACTTTTTTTAATAAAGCTTTTAATTTTTTTCTTAATTACTTATTTATTCTTCGGATTTATAATAAAAGCTAGTTAAATGCTTAAATCAGTAATACCTTGTTAACAGTATTTCTTTACGGTTTTTTTGATTAATTCTTTTTTTGCCTAATAGTTGCATTATCCGAAATAGCAGAAGGGGTTTTTTTGTAAATATAATTCCCTAGATGGCTAACTTTATAGGGCTACTTATTAATCAACCTTTTTTTCCTTTGCGAATAACCGTAGGTGTCGGTACTATTATTAGTCGTTTTTATTGGTTTCTTTCTGTTTTCCAAAGTCGAACCTTTCCTAGTATATCCGGGTTATACGCTAGTAAATTTTTATTTTTTATTTTTAGTAAAACTGGCATCTGGGTTTTTTATAATAAATCGTATAGGTCTTTGTATATTTTCCTGCTTCCCTTAAGTAGAGACTTTCGTTCCATCTTTAATAATCTTTTAACTATCTTAATAGTTTCTATTAGTTTTATTCCGGCGATCGGGTTAACTTTTGTTATTAGTTAATCGTTGCTTGTAAAAACGCTTTAGTTATCTTAAGTCCTTGCCGGACTTCCTCCGTTAGATGATGGTTATATCGGGTTCGGATTCTGTTAATTATCTTTTTACTATCCCTTTTATTATTTTTTTGTTATCCCTCGGGTATTAGCTTCTATTTTTCCTGTTAGGTTTTCTTGGGTTTTTTATACCGAAAGACCTTATGCCCGACCTTTCTATAATTAAAACATTTAAATGAAACCTATCCCCGTTATCGGACAGTTCCGATTTCCATAAATTCTGGTTAAATCCCGAAAAAGGTGGAAAACGCGGTACGTTTATTCCCCTTATTAAGTTTGTTAAACTTAGATCGTAAAACGTATTAGCCTTTTTTTTCCTGTTATTTTTCGAATTATTAATTATTAATCTTTACAGTTTCGGTAATATACTTGTCTAAAATAAGTAATCGTTCGAATTTAATAATTTCATTTTCAACGTCGTTTTTTAGGCCCTTATAAAATATATCGATTAAGATATTATTTTCGTTATTTACCCATCTTATTTTAGTTCTTAAATTCCGAAACTTTATTACGTATTTAAATATTAATCCTTTTTATTATAGTTATAAAATCTTTTATACGGCTATACGTTTTTTATCGGAGTTGTTAAAGTTAGCTTTTAATTTTTTTTTCTAAGTTAGCGTAATTGGCGAAAAGCTCCCTAATAAATATCTTTATATCGTTTTTTACATATTCCAAGTAATCCCTTATAGTTAATTTGAACTAATCGAGTACGTCCCCCGTAAAGAACGTTAAGACGGCAAGGATCTAGTTTTCCGGATCGTCAAAAATCAAAAATCGGAGGTACATTTGTACTTAAGAAAGGAAACTTTAAACATTAATTTTTCCATTATAAGGTCAAGGCTTTTAACCTTAATTTTTAAGATATTAAAGTTTTTTTTGGCCGACTTTTTAAATCGCTAAACCTTAGCCTCCAGTTTCTTAAGCTTATCCTGGAACTGCTAGGTACCGGTTTCTTTAGTGTTAAGTGCTATTTTAATAGTTCGAAATTGTTTAAAGTTTAATAATACTATTAAATAAAAGCTTATAACTGTAACGAACCTGTTATACATCCACCTAGAGGTATGAGCAGTATCCGAAATAGGGTCTTAATTTGTAAGTAACAATAGGGCGAAAAATAATTTAATAGTATATTCGTTAAAAAGATTTAAGATACTCTTCCCTTAGGTAAAGAACGGTACAGTTGCCTCTGGTTAAAAGCTTAAATTAATAGCTAAGGAGCGAAACTAAGTAGGTGCTATTTACATAAAAAACCTATCCATTCTATATCCCGATTCTTTAAAATAAGTATGTCGTAAATCTATAGGATTTATATGATCTAATCAATCTATTAAATTACTTAAATCTTTGTAAAATAAGTTAAACATTCTTGCCCGGAGTTTGACCGTACTAGCCCCGCGCTAGACCACAAAGGCGGGAACCCCCGCTCTTGTAACAATAACGTATAACGGTTAAACTAGTTAAGTAACTATTAAACCAAATCTTACGGTTTATATTAACAGTTATATTTACGGGATTTAAGTAATTAAGATAATTTAATTACGTTTAGTAATACTAAAAATATCTTAAGTAACCAAGTTATATTACAAGCTAATATTATCTAAATTATAGAAATAACGAACGTATATATCTTTGTTTTATAGATTAAATGCGCATTAAATCCTAAAGCCTATAAGGATTTAATATATAATAAATTCGTATAGTTTTATATAGATTTAATTGGATCTATGTTATTGCGGGAGATCTTTTTTACGTAATCGTTCTATTATAGGTCTAACCGTTCTTGGAGGTTAGGTTGGTTAGGTCGTAACATAGGTATTATGCGAAAATTTAAAGATATTTCGTAAGTAATTTAAGTTTATTCGGGTTAATATCGTAAAATACGGTATTATAAAAAAGGATATTTACAACTTTTATAAAACCGGATTTTTAATACGGTTTTTTATAATAATAAGTATAATAATTATTAATACCGAAAAACGTAAAAGATTTAAATAAGTTTAATAAGGGAATAAAAAATAAGTTATAGTTATTTAAATTATTAATTTTTAAAATTAGATTATATTGTTATTTATTATTATAATAGGAAAAAACTATTTTAAGTCCTGGTATTGTAATAACTTATTATTAGTAACCGATTAAAAGATTATATTAAGTACTGTCGGCAATTGGTGCTTTTAGGTGCCCGCGGCTAGTACATCTCGGCTGCGGCTGCTGCCTAGGACAGCCTTTATCCAGGAACCATTTTTTGTATAGCTAAACGTATATATAAAAGCAATTACCCCTAGATTTTTTCAGTTTTTCCTGAAATCACTAATACGTATTTTGCCAGATTCCTATATTTAATTATTATAATTGCTAACATGGTAATATTTTTTAATTAATTAATAACCGTAATATATTAAACGAAATAATTATTTTTAAGTTAAATTAATAAAAAAAATACAAAATTTAAAAAGGAGTTGCTTAGTTAACTTAAAAGAAAGTAAACAGTTAACGATAGCAAATAAACAATAAAAACGTATTTTAAGGTAACCCCTTATAATTAAGCAAAGCAGTTTACTTAATAAAGGTTTCGTTTTTATACGGGATAAGAAATATATAAATAACGATTTATTTATTGTTTTTCGATTAAAAGAACCTTTAAAACGTAAAGTTTGATGGTAAACGGGAAAAATAAAAGCTTACGATAGGCATAACGGTAAAAAAAAAAAATTCTTTTCGAGATTTTTTCGGAAAAAGCTTTATTACCTTAATAACGTTAACTAAAAAACCGATAGAAAACTTTTATATAAAAATAATGGTTTTAATTAAAATTAAATAAGCTTTATACGTCTTTAAGTATTAATTTATATAAAATTAAAGAAAACGTTAAAATATAAAAATATAAATATAAGTCGGTCGAAAATAAAATTAAAAAATTAAAGCTTTATTAAGAAAAAAGCGACGATATAATAAAGCGAATAAATAATATTATAAAACGTTTATTAAATATACCCCAGTTTAAGAGCGTATTTTAATAAAAACCGCCTTAATTAAAGGCGATACGGAATTTACGAAATATCAGTATATATAAAACCGTTTTACGAAATACCAAAAAAATAAAAAACTTACAGAAAATTTTTATCGTTATCGAAAATAACGTAAATAAAATAACCCCTTAAAAAAATGCGAAACGTAATTAAGAAAATAATTTACTGAAAAATTTAATTTCCCGAAAAGGGAAAAGAGCGAAAAAAAGAAGTTACGAAAAGAAAAAAGTATAATACGTACGGACCCCGGCGATTCGGATAGGTTATTTTTAAATTCGTCCAAAGGTTTTAGAAAGCGAAAAAACCGTCGTAACAATTTCCCTAGTATCCCCAGTAGCTTCTTAAGCCTTAATAATTTAAATAATTCTAATAAGTTAAGCGTTCGCCTAAAAAAAGGATTTTAAAAAGTTTAGTGATAATATAAGGTTACGTTAAAAACGTTTTAAGTTTTTATTAAATAAAGAAAATCATATAATAGGCTAAGCTAATTCAAAGCTTTAAAATAACGTTTTAATACTTACCTTTAAAAAGATTAACTATAAGGACGGAATAAAGTTAAAATAACTTAATTAGCTACGTTTTGTAAAAGCTATTATTAAAACGTATAAAAACGTACCTTTAAAGTTAATTATAAATATTAAAATAAACGAAAATATTAAAGACCCTTAGAAAAACTTATATAGTTATAAGTAAGGCTGAATAAAAGTTTTTTTTAAAAAAACTTAGTAAGATTATATACGACGGAAAAAACCCCGTATAATTTATTATAAAGTTTTAAAAACTAATATAAGAGGTTAAAGATTATAGTATAAAACTTAGATTAAAGGAATAAATTATTATGTTCTTTACTATTATAAAGAATCGCGTTAATAACTAGTACAAAACAATTTAATTAGTACTTAAGTAAACTAGTTACTTCTTTTAATAGCTAATCGATAACTTTAACAGCAAATTCTATAACCGTATTAATAAAAAAAAGAACGGGAAGTCCTATAACGCTTAAAAAGGTAAAAGAAAAAGTAATAATAATAACAACAACTCCCGAAATAATAGGCCCGTATAAAATAAGAACGGAAAGTTACTTTGTTTTAACTATAGCAAATACGGATACCTAACGAAGGATTGCCTTAAGTTATAAAAAAAGAAAAATGGCAAAGGAAAAAAAACGTATTTAACGTTAAGGTAATAACGGGTAAAATAACTAAAATAATAACTTTCGTAGCGTTTATAACGGTAATAAAAACGAAAAGTAATTTATCCCTAATAGCCTAAAAATCTATACCGATTAAACGGAAAAACCTTTAACGTTTACGTTAAAAAATAACAGTTTAAGGGTTTTATACAATAATACGATAAAATAATTTAGGAAAAAGTTTAAAAAGCTTTAATAATTAAATACCCTAAAACTCGGGAAGCTTTAATAACTAAATACCTTAAAATTTAGGCGATTAATCGCTTTAAGTTATAAAAAAGCAAGCGCTTTAAAGGAACGGTTATAAAAAGTGTTATATATTTATATATTTATTCCTTTTATGAAAACGATTTAAATAAATTACTTTAAAATTTAAAAGTAAACGTTAATATTACAAACAATATTAACGACTTTAAAAAAAAGATTATAATAAATATTAAATCTAAGGGAATTTAAATTATAACAGGTAAAAAACCTATAATTATTACTTATATTAATATCGTTAAGTAACTTTTAAAAAGCTTAATAAAGAAAAAAACGAAATTACAGTTAAATATACGTTATATATTAACAATTTTTAATTAAAAATATTTGCCGGAAAAATATTTTATAAAAAAGGAAATTACCTAAATCATAACGTTTTAAAAACCCTTAATAAAACTTAGTTATTAACGATTAACGTTTGGTAAAAAAGATTTTTCCTATAACTTTACGGAAAGCCGGAATTTATTATTAAGGCCTTAAACTTAACAAACGATAAAAATTATTAATAAGGATTTATATTAAAAAAGGTATTCAGTAAGAAAAACGGCGATAACCTAATAAATAACTTAAAACATATATTTTTAAACGTTTTTAAAAACGGGAAAATTTTAATAACGGATAAAGATATAAAGAAAATTATTTTTTAATAGCGCCGCCTATATTACTTTAACACCGAGCGATTAATATTAATTATTAATAGGTTTACGAGGATAAATTTAAACCTTAACAATATAAAAAATATCCCTTATACGGCATACGATAAAAAAAATACGGAAAATATTAGTTATAAATTTTTAAAAGCGAAAGAAATATATAAAAAAATTATTTAATACGATATAAAATTAATTAAGTTTATTAATATCGAAAATAAAAGTTATTTTAGTTTTTTTATAAACAACTTATTACGTTATAAAAAGTATTATTCGTTTAAAAATAAAAACGAACTGTAACAAAACTTATACGCATATATTACGCAAATTATAAAACGTTTAAAAACGTTATTATCAAACGCAAAAGGTAAACGTAAAAAAATACAAATCTTACGTTTAAATAAGGGTAAAAAGTTCGGTATAACGATAATTAAGAATTTTTACGTTGCGAAAAATATTAAATTGGTAATCTTTAACGTATATAACTAATATTAAAACGGAATTATAAAATAAAAAATATAGTTTTTACAAAACGAAATACGTACGATTTCCGTATAAATAAGAATTTTTATATATTTTTAAGATTTGTAATAAAGGTAATAATCCATACCGTTCACAGGATAAAGTAATTTACAGTAAAAAATATAATATTAATCGAATATTTTAAAAATATATTCGAAATGAATAAATTATATAAACCTAATAATAATTATTTCCGAATTTATAACAGTAAATATATAATCTTAATTAATTAAAATTATCGGATTAAATTAGAAAAATTAATAACCCGTAAAGTAAAAAGAATACTGCTAAGTTATTAAGGACTACATAATTATAAAATATAGTTATTAAAAAGAGGTAAGTTATTTATAATATTATACGTTATTATTTACGAAAATGTAAAAGAATTAAATAAACCTTTTAGCTTTAAGGATATAATCCGATTATTTTTATAGCCCGTATAAAAACATTTAAAATACGGTTAGAAATAAGGCGTAAAAATAAAAAATGAAGATAATCATATTATTTTAAAAGACGATATAAATTAAGAAATTAAGCAGGTAAAGCGTAAAAAGGGATACCCGAAAAAGATGATTTTTAAGTTATATATTTTAAAGGCTTTAAATAAAGCCTTAAAGTTAATTTAAAAATTAAAACTAACTTTAATTTAAAAAGGTAAAAACGAAAATGGTTTATATATTTTCCACTTTAACTTATTAACGACGAATAATAATAAAAACTGTTTTAGTAATTTTAAAAACGCCGATTAGGTTATTCGAAACGTTTATAAATATAAATAAATAATTAATATATTAAATATTAATATTTATAAGTTATTTACTGCTATAAAAAACGGCTTATCTCTAAAGGAAATTATAAAAAGCCCAAAACGAAAAATATAGCTTAAGGTTATTTTTATAAAAATTAAAAAGAACTTTTCGTGCGGAACTTTTAAATTTACGTTTTTTAATAAAGTAACTTAAAAGTCCCTTATTAATATTAAATAAGTATTAAGAAAAAAATACATATCTATAAAAAAGCTAAATAAATATAAAGTACGTATTTACGCAAAAGGATTTATATAACGAAAAAAAATTAATTATAACGAAACCGTAACAAATATTATAAAAGTAATATATTAAAAAATCTTAATAACGTTAACCGCTTTTTTAAGGTGGTATATATTTTAAATAAATTTTATTATTACGTATTTAAACGGTAAGTTGAAGGAAAATATGTATATAAAACAGTTTCCTATATTAAAGGAATATTTTAATTTGTATTTAAAAGATAAGGAAATATATAGGTTTTTTTTTAAAAAAAGTTATTAAGTTAATAAACTTATTATACGATTTAAAGTAAACCGGAGTTACTTAGTAAGAAAATGTAAGAAAAATATTAGTAAAATAAAATTTGTGTCCGTTAATTTCGGACGATACGATATATTATCACTTTAAAATTAATAATATTATCGTTTTATATATAGATAATTTCCTACTTTTCGGCCTTAATAAATAACGTTTTAAAGATATTACCAAAAGGATTATTAAGAACGTTTTAATTAAGGATCTAAATAATACGGATTAGTACTTAAATATACGAATTATCCGTTCCTTATTAACCGGAAATATTAAGTTAAATTAATAACAATATATGAAAAAGGTATTAAAATTAATTAGCTTAAATAAAATAAAATAAAAGTTTATATTATTTATTAAAGATTACTTAAAGTATGGTATGAAATATAACTGTATAGTTAGTTAAAAAAAACGTTTAAATATATAAACCTAGTAAGAAAATTAAACTTTTTAAATTATATTAAAAACCAAATATAACGTTTGTAACGTTAACTTAAGCAAGGTTTATAAGTAACCCGTTCCTTAAATACCAGAAATATATTAAAAAATTGCTATAATATTTAAACGGTATATTAAATATATTTTTTTCGGTACCCGAAGTTATAAGAAAATTCTTTACATTATAAATATAACAATTTAAAATTATTTAAAATAATATATATAAATTTAGTAACTAATTACAAATTAACAAAATTTACGATGAGCTATATATCTTTTATAACTAAACTGTTTATTTTATAAATTTTAAAATTATAACATGTTATTATTAAATATATTATAAAAATAAAATACGTAAAAGTAAAAATAGCAATTTTAAAAGCAGCTGGAATTAAAAACTTTTTAACAAAGTTAAAACTTATATTTAAAGGGTTTATTTTTATTTTAAAAAATAATATAAATATGCTTAAATAAGTTAAAAAACGTAAATAATACGAAAAAAACGTTATATTCGAATCGAATATTATTACGTACGTTAAAAAATCCGAAAAGGAAATATTAACTTTTAATACGTAAAAAGTAAAAATAATCTTATCGACAAATTTATAAAGCTATTTAATAAGGTAAATTTCGAACGGTTTATGATTAATTTATAATTTAAGAAAATATAAAAAAAAATTAAAAAATATTTAAGATTAAGTTAAAATAATTAGCAAAAAAAATAGTCCTGTTAAACTCTCTTTATACGAGAAAAAAGCGTTCCCTTATTAAAACTTATTTTTCGTTATTAAAAGTAACGACCGCGGTATTTTTCGTATAACTATTTAAAAATATCCGCTTATATATTAATTTTAAAATTTTAACTATTTATAAAATTACCTATTTATACATAATTATAACTTTCTACATTAATTTTTACTTAAAAGCGTTAATATCCTATATATAACTTATAACTAGTTAATATCCTTTAATTAACCGGAAAAAAACTTTTACTTAATAGCTTTTTATAAAAGGGGATTTAAAAAGCAATAATTTTAATTACTTATTAATATTACCGTTAAAAAATAAAACCGATTTTTAAATCTATAAAACCTTTAACGAAACAAGTTAACGTATATAAAACGTTTTTATATATTAGCGCCTAATTCAATCCGAAATATTGCGGAAAAATTAAACCCCGTATTCCGGAACGGCCGCATAAAAACGGTAAAACGAAAAACCCGGTTTTTTAATATAACGGTTAATTACGTAACCTTACTTTTAATAAAAATAATAGAAACAAAAATTTAAATCCTATATAAACTAAAGATTTTAATAGATTTTCTTAAAGTTTTAAATCTAATTTTAAAAAAAAATTACGTAAATAAAATTACCTGACGCAAAAGGGCGTATCGGCAATTAATGCTTTTAGGTGCTTGCGGCTGGTACATCTAGGTTACGGCTGCTGTTTAGGACAGCCTTTATCCAGGAACCATCTTTTATATAGCTAAACGTATATGTAAGGGCGATTGCCCCCAGACTTTTTCAATCCTTCCTAGAATAACTAATGCGCACTTTACCAGATTCCTGCATTTAATTACTATAACTGCTGATAAGTACTAATAATTAAACGATAAATAATTTAGATTTAAAATGGATTTAATATTTTAATAAATATATTCGGATATATACGAATAATTCGAAACGTTTTTTTATTTTCGATTGTTACGAAAGTTATTATTCGATAAAATTCGAAAAATATTACGTTAATTACGATATTATTACGTTTTATATACCCGCATATTTTTTCTATCGGTTTTAATTTTTTGATATATTTTATTTTTTTATTTTAAAACGCGTTTATTTGTTATATATCAAAAACTTAATACGACGTTATTATATTTATATTACTAAATAAAAAAATTTCGCCGGTTTTTATAACGCATTTAAAGTTACTATAATATCCGATAATATTAAATCTATATTTGCGAAAATTGGCCTTATTTTATTCGATTTTAATAACGTTTTTTCCGAGTTCGAAATTTTTCCAGTTATATTTACGTTAATTATCTCCCCGTTAACCTCTACCGGTTTTACTTTCCCGTTTACGAAAATCGTTAAAAATATCCGTAAAATAATAAAATAAAAACGTTATTTATAAAAAAAAATTAAAAATTATTAAAGTAACTTACCGATAAAAATATTTAAGTCAGTTAATTTTATAATAAAAAGTTATATATTATTTTTATATAAAACCGCTTTTTTTCGAGACGAAAACGTTTAATTACGTAAAACGAATTATATTTCAAGTAACCGTTAGAAAACTAAGAATAAACGTTATTAATAAGGAGAAATATTTATTATATAAGAGGGATAAGTTTTTCCGGCTTAAAAATAAGAGGGTAATAAAAAAATACAGCTAATACCAGTTAAAGGGGTTATCGTAAAAAGGTTAAGACAAAGGAACAGAAATGTGGCGTTTGTGGCAAGTTTGGATATAATATGCGTATTTGTAAAGAAGCTATAGAAACGTTTAGCGAAACAGAACCCCATTAATTTGAATTAATACGATATGTTATTGTTAAGTTATTTAAATTTGTTATTATGAGGTGTTAAAAACCGTCCGGAGTATTTGTGCGTCCGGAGTACTTATGTAGGACGTTAATTACTTTTAATTATATACTATTATTTAACGTAATTAGTCTATGTTATTTCTTAAAATCCTGCAATACTTTTGCCAACATAAACCGTATGACTAGAACTTAAAAGTTGGTTAACTAGCCCAGCCGCTATAAACGCCCTTCTCTTTACGAAGACTGCATTGAAATGCGGTGCGCTATATATTATATTCAAGACATTGCAATTGAGATCTTCAGTCTGATCCTATTACGATAAGACTTTGACATCGTGAATAGGAAGTCGATTTAAATCGACATCCGACTTCTCATGTTTTCTGATCGAGTTCTACTTTTAAAATGAAATGGGAAGGAATAATCTTCGATAAGTTATCCACGTAAAACTAATATATGTAGTAGCCTAGAGGGATCAGTCGTTTTCCAGCTGACCCCTACATTGAACACAGGTAACCTTAACGGAAAAGCGAATAGCTCTTATGGTTTCTACACTAACTAGACGCGTGAGAGTAGGAACCCGCCGTTCTGGTGAGTTTGGAACAGCTGGCCGCCATCGTACTTCAGTGAGATCCTTTTTAGTTTCTCCAAGTTCTCCGAACCGTAACCTGCCAGTGGGCTCTGGTTTCTCGCGCCATCGTTCATAAATAGGAACGGTAAAAAGAGTCCGTGTTCCTGGCCAAGCTTTTTCCACTGCTCGACCGTATCTATCGAGACGGATCGCGCGGCATCATCGTCTTCCTCTTCTGTCCAATCGACAAGTGTAGTCCACCCTTTTTAACGAGGTTAATCGCTAGTCACGGGGGTTGTGTCTGAGGAATGTTTTTGCTTGGTCAACTCACATTGGTGTGTCTCCTGGGGGATACACATGGGATTCCCGCCTTTAGCGATTCCTTGAGCTGCTAGGTTGCTGGGCACGTGTTGCAGGACAAACGTCTGGTTTGTACCAGTAGCTTCCTTGGCGTCGAGAGCCTTCTCTAACCAGAAACTATACACGTCTTTATAGAGTTGCGCATCCACGCGCGAGGTAACACCTATGTAGTCATGTCTGGAGAGATTTGAGTAATTGCACTATCTGCCCAAGCTTTGATGAAGGGTACGGACCGTAAGTGTTCCGTGGGAATGAAAGCAGCGAGTGCCTCGTTTAGCCGGGCAAAAGTGCCCATTGGTCGGGGGTATTATCAGCTGGAGCGGCTCTAAAGCCGAAAAAGGGGCAAAGGCGCTCGGCGTCTGATTTGCTGGTGCTGAATAGATTAACGCGATCACATGAGAATCCATGCCAAGGCCTAGGACTATGTTGGCCCTGAAATCACGGGACCCTTCGCGCTGCTGCCACTGTGCAAATGTGTCGAGAAGCTCGAATGCCTGGGCCGGTGAATACACGGCAAGCTGGTACCAGATCTCATTGACGGGTACGGTGAAAAGGTCGAACCGGGTCACGACCCCAAAGTTCGGTCCGCCGCCTTTGAGGGCCCAAAACAGATCATTATTTTCCTCCGCGTTGGCGTTCACAACTGTGCCGTCCCCTAAAACAACCTGTGTGTGAATTTAGCGACTAACAGGCCAAGCAGCCAAAGGACATACTACTGAGACAGTGTCGTACCTCAAAATTTTTCACGTTATCAGCAGCAGTCCCAAATTCTGGCGATAGATGGGAATAGCCGCCTAGGGTGCGGGTTAGCTGAGAATAAATTCAGAGGGCTTGTAGATGTCTCCAAGCTCTCACCTCCCAGAATGTAACCACCAACACCAACAAGAGGGTTTCGCGCCCCGACGACGGTGGCGTTCTGGGCACCTAACTTCGCTATAACGTCGCCCCAGCGCCCTCCGGGACCCAGGCTACAAACCGTCTTGTCGCTGGACAGGCTGACCTGATTTAGTCTCTGTAGGTCAAGGAGTATGCCATCTTGTCCCACGCTGGACCAGCCCGGATTAGGCGAATGGCCGCCGCTCCGGACGGCAAACTTGATTTTGAAGTAGCTTATGATCTTGATGCTTTTCGCCACGTCGTTTGTGTCGCGTGGTAGAATAATGCAATGCGGAGTGGAGACGCAGGTTAAGGACCTGTCACGGCATTGAAAGTTAACATCGGGATACAGAACGAGAACAGGGAAGTAAAACCAAAAAGAGCTATCTAGATAAATAAGTATAGGTTTCGACGATAGATAGAACATTACCAATTCTCATTGACCAGCGTCTGGTTGATGGGTGGGCTGTCCACCTGTTCGGTTCCGAGGGATTCCTGTGCTGCCTGGCAAGCAATATCTAGAATTTCCCTAGGAGGGCTTCCATGGCAGAGAGCCTCGTAGAACCTGCTCTTGAGGTCCCTTGATTGCGACTTAGACAAGCCAATGCTCGACGAGAAAGAGGAGAACTCTTCATCCATGTTGATTGACCCAGTGCCAACAGCGTTCCCGGCCATGGTAGGAGTGGCAGAAGTTGCAACAGCAATACCACTATGGAGCCATCGCAAGACCAACGACATGCCCAGAATTAGGCTCTGATCGACAACGGCTTAGGGGACTAATGGCCTAATGACAACGTGTACATCAGTACATATAATAAAATTGGGGACTTACAATGTAACACTTGTATCTACTCCAGAGCCTAAACCTGAAGAAATCACCGCCTTCTTAGCTAACGTTATCCATATATATAAGTGGTAATATCGTGACTTTTCCGAGCTGGCGTTAAAGCCCCTTTTTTGCAACCACCTTAACTACTTCACGATAATTTCGCAACGCTGGTCCCTTAAAGAAAAGATGGGTTCGTCTCAGCCCAACGCTTCCGCCGTTCGGGGTAAGGATAGCAAAAACTCCGCGTTCGTATCTTAGGATTCTGGTTTTGTTCGTAACGATACAGGCGGAAAGATTATTATCAGGAATTCGCCGCCGTTACCATCCCTTTTAAACGAATCATAACCTAATCCAGTATCTAATCAACTTAGTTAAAATTAAAAAAAGCGTTTTACGAAAAAATCTAAAAGGAACTTACAAAAAGCTTTATAAAAACGTAACGTTTAGGGGAAGCCGAAAAAAAGGAAATTACGCTTACGGAGCTTAAATCTTCGAATACGATAAAACGCTAAATCCACTAAAGTTTTTATAAAGCTCTTTTTTTTTTATGTAACAAAAAACAGATTCGTAATCAAACACCTTACCGTTTTAAAATTTATATACGAAAATTTTACCGTTAATATATAATTACATATTAAAAATTAGCTATAAAAAAGGGATACGATAAAGGCGAAGTATATAAAAGAAAAGAAACGGTAAATGCAATATTTAACGGTAATCCTATTCGAAACGAACGGTAACGGAAAAACTAAAAAAGGTATCCCTTTTCTACCCGAAAAAAATAAGAGGTTATCCTAAAGAAAGATCTTAGTACGGCTTGGCTTCGTAAGGAGCCTTTTGCAAATAAAGATTTATATCGTACCGTTTTCGTTAAAGAAACGGTTATGGAAAAGTTTATTCGGAAAGCTGGTAATAAATCCGATCTACCTAATAAAAATAACGTTAACGATAAAAGCATAACTTCGGAAGAGGATAATAATAAGGCCGCAAAAAAAACGAAATTTTTTAAAACTAAGGCGAAAAATAACAAATTCAACCCTGATATTAACACAAACGTATCGGGCGATAAAGGAATAAGCCCCCAGCCTACGGTACCTTCGTTATAAACCACGGAAACGATACCGCCTTTAACTAAGCGGTAAAAAACTTCGAAAAAAAAACGGAACGAAAATAAGTTTATCTCGATAGGTTTTCACGGTTTTAGCCGGGTATAAAACTTTAAAGATATAAAGAAAATAGTAAGTTATTTCGTTAATAATTTTACGGATAATATTAAGGTTTCTGATTTCCCTATAACCTGCGCAGTACTAAGAAAAAAAATAAACCCTATAATATTTAACAATTTGAAATCGAAAGAATAAAAAGTAATTTATTTAAAAACCTTAATCGATAGGCTCTAATAATCTCGGCCAAGATAACTATACAAATTTATATATACGGAAAAATTAGAATAACGAAAGTTAATAACTTTGAAAAAATTGCAAAAATCGAAAAACCTAAAGAAATTTAAAGAAATCAACGTTTTGTAGAAAGTTCTACACTTTAAAATGGTAGCAACAACTTTTCTAGCCTTTAAGTTATCGTTTTTTAATAAGATTAACAGCTTTATCTATATTTACGCCCGAAATTAACCTTACCTTTTACAAAAAATTACGATTAAAAATACAAATTATAATCTCCAAATAAAAGCAAATTAATTAATGTAAAAATTATCATATATTTCTTATTACGTTATTAAGTTTTATCAGTTAAAAAATTCGGTATTAATATTTTATTATACGCTAAAAATAAAACGCTTAATTAAGGGGTAACAAGGACCTATTAGCTTAAAAACATTTAAATAAGAGATTCGCAAAAAAGAAATTGTTTTATAACAATTCTTAAAATACTTAATTTCTTTAAAATCTATATACAAATTAACAATTTTCCTATATTCGAAAAAACTTTACTAAAATTGTTATATACAGTTATTACTCTTAACCTAATACTTAACCACCTTTAATCCTTCCCTTTTTTTTAACGCATACACTTTTCTACAACGCAATACACTTTTCTGCAAAACATCGCGTTTTTCATCAAATCAAAAAAATTTTCTTTAATTTAACTATTAATCATCGTTATTAATCATCGCCATATATCTCTAATAACTCCGCCACTGCCTTACGGCTATTCGGTACCGTATATCATAAAAAAATTTCCCGAACAACTCCGAAACAACGCATTTCCGCCGTTCTTTAAAAATATTTTTTTAAACCTTCGTAAATTTTAATTCCTTATTTACATCTTTATTACCGTTCCTTCTAATAAAATTATATAAAGCACACGCAGCATATATAAAACGGACCTATAATAATAAACCATATTTAAACGCCGAATACCGTATAATTTTAAACTTCTTTTTTAATATACCGAATATCTACTTTACGATAATTTTGATTTTTAAATAACGTAAATTATATAGTTCCTTTACCGTCTCGGATTTTTTTTAACTTAGCCATTATTTTTGAAAATAATATTTAACAATTAGAAAAAATATAATAATTTTTATTTAATTACCGAAACCACTATTAGCTACATAAAACCGACCTAACGGTATTTTAAAATTTCGCAAAATAACATCCGCGAAAAGTTTAAAATTATATATAAAACCTTAAGCGCCGGCTAATACGTAACTAAAAGTTTTATCCCGTTTTATAATTATAAATATATTTTACGAAATAAAGCTTTTATAATTTCGTTATCCGTATTATTTGCTTCGCGTAATAAAAACGTAAATATAAATACCGTTAACTGCCCCGATATACTTATTAAATTATTTTAACTTAAAATCTAGTTCGATTAAAAACGTAAAATATCTTATATTCGGTTACTTTACAAAAATACGAAAAAGTGTTATTATACATTTAAAAAATTCGCGTATAATAAAATAAATAATGTTTTATAAAGTTAGGAACCGATTAACCACATTCCTTTACATTTCGTTAAAGGTTATAATATATAAAAATATTATAAACTTTTAAATAACGGAAATATAACGGGTATTACCGAAACCAGTATAATTTTAAAGCTATCGTAATAATAAGAAAAACTATAGTTTCGTTATACGAAAAAGATTTTTAAATTTCCGATTTAACCCGTTTAGAATTTTCTTAGTAAGCTTTCGTAAAGCTTTAAAACTTTCCGGATTAAAAATTTCTTTCTCTACCGTAGGTAAGTATCGCCGATCCTTCTTCTTCTTCATTTTAACCTTTTACAGTATGCGTAAAGCCCATATAACGGCGAAAGTAATCGCTATACGCCGAATCTGTTCCTAAATCGAAAACTCCTTTATATTTTACGGCTTATAACGAGAAAAATAATTTTAAATTAATAAATATATTACTTTACAACGTTACGAAACATTTTACAACATTAAGAAACGAAGGTGGCGCTTTTTAAACGACAGTTAACAATAGTTACTTAAAAAACGCCATTTTTGTTAAATTTTGCTATTAATTTAAGCCATTTTAGGAAATCCGATAAATCCGGGAAAAAAGATATATTACTTTAAATATACGTTATTTATGTTCGATACGAATAACGAAAATCATAGTTAAATTGGGCTAGATTCGGTATTTAACGTCTTGGCTGGGTATTTCGTACCCAGAAGGTGGTGTCATTAGGCCATTAGTCCCCTTATTTTTGCCCTTAAGCCCGTTATCGATCAGAGCCTTATTCGACTATTATATTGGGGTACCATAGTGGGCAAACAAAAGGGCATATCAAAAAGCTACAGTCAAACCGCATTTATTACGTAATTAAGAACCGTTGGAGTTTTATTTGCTATTTTAACTGAACGATAATCTCACAGCAGAAGGTTGAAGCGAATGCTACGGGATAATGTAGGTCTCCTGCAGATCTCGGCCCTAGGCTACCGCCGGGCTTTTCGACGTTCGCATGTTGGTTGTTGCATTGGTGCAGGGTATATCCGACAGGACCTGTAAGCCTAAAGTGGATCTTAACTATACGAACCTCACTTGATGCAACATACGCGGACTGGGGGCCACTCAGCACAAGATGCACCTACCCACCTAGACTAGGTAGGTAACGATGTCGGTTCGAGGTGATTAATATCCAGAAGGGGGTTGGGGGTGAGATTCGTCAAGGGGTACGTGCATCCGCACCTATGGTATCAGGAATTGATATGCAGCGTCGTATTGACGCATGGCAGAAATATGCACGTACAAACAACACACACCAACATCGCTTGGGGATTGAATATTGCATTTGGACTCGGTCTCTAACACTTTTGCTTCCATCATTTGCTGGTATTTCTTGTTGTCTTTGCAATCCCCCTTTCAACTCTCGTCACTGAACCTCCCCTACGTACACCACCCCCAAACCCCTGCACCGACATAGTTTGTCCCGACAACGGTTCTACATGCTCAGCGTATTGTCATTCCACTAATTTCGAGGGAGATGGGCCCGACCTCCCCTTCAGGCGAGCTTATTCCACCCCCCACAGAACGCAATGACACTCACAAAGTCTACTAGATCGCCATTTCGTATATCGTCCTCGGCGTTCTAAGAAGTGCCATTATTAGCACTCGCCTACGGTGTCACGTCTCGACAAAGACAATAGGCATAGACGATTATTCCATCCATCGTAGAATAAGGGTAACTTGCTTAGTTATTAAGACCTAGTAGCCTGTAAGCACCCCACCGAACGTTATTCAGGGATTCTGACGATATACATAAAGCTCTTTAACTACCGATTTTTAAAACCCAGATTATTTGAAACAATTTATATATTTTCTATGACTTGTGTACAGTTTTTAAAAAATTACTTTAATTCTACAGATATAATTTCGGCTTTTTAACTACGTAAAATAAATATAATTAAGTTATTTAAGGTATAGTATTTATTAAAATAATAATTTAACTTCTTTTTAATATATAGAATTACTTTAATTAATATAATATTTCTTTTTCTTTACGTTTAACTACTTTAGTAATAAATATTTTATAAATAAGAAATATATAACGAAAATTAATAATTAACGTATTATATAAGCGAGTTAGCTATATAAGTAAATCGGCGACTTTTTATAATACTTATTAAAAGATTATATGAAATAATTACAGCGGAATAAATTAATAAAAACTAACCGGATTTTTATTTATAAACCGCCTTAATAACTTCTTTACAAATACGTATAATATATTCGGGCTTGTTATAAATCTTATATTCTTCTTTTAATATTAAACTTTTATATAATAATTCTTTTTAGCTTTTATTAACTATAATAATTTCTTATTATTTATTTTCTAGATTATTGACCTTATTAAGATCAGGTTTCATTTTTTAAGGTTATAGTTAGGACTTTAAAAAAAGGCTGTATTTTAAATACCGATCGATAAAAATAACCTACAAAAATTAAATATTAAAAATAAGACCTAATGAAAATTTGGAATATTTCAACTCCGTTTAATACGTGTTTATATAGCCTTTTTAAAAATTCATATTAAAAATATTTAAATAAAATAATAATAATAATAATAATAAAAATAAAAGAAAGAAAGTTATATATAACTTTCAAAAGACTTTTTTATTATATATTAAACTTTTTAAACGCGGTTAATTTAGATGATATATTAAAAAATAAAATCAAAATTTCCGATTAAAATATACCTTTTAACGAGAACGATTTTAAAGTTAAAATATCATACCTATAACTAATACGGCTAAAAAATAACTAAATAGGCTTTTTTTATATTAAATAACTTTTAAAAAGTTTATAATAAAATAGCATACGGAATATTTACGTTATCGTAGTCATATAAACGTTTTAAATTGAACTAATCTTAACTTTATAATTGTGATCTAATAACGATAGTTAGTACCGCCGAAAGAATTATCAAATAAGCTTGTCTTATATTAAATATATTAAAAAACCTCGGCATATAACAATACCGCCGGTAATTATAAAATCGCCGTTATAAAGACGTTAAAATTACTTTTTTTCTAAATTTATATTTAAAAATCAAACAAGTTTCTATATATATACATAGTACGCGTATATATAAAGTTTTATATTTACCGCGTTTAAATTAGCTATCGAACTATTAATTTCTATATATTTTTCATTTTAATACTTTTAAAAATATTAAAAACCAAGGAATTAATAATTTTATTAATAGCGTATTAAAAGGACATCTTTTTCGTATAATTATAATCCAAGCTTTATTCGTTTATTACAAAGATACGTATTTTAATTAGTTAAAAAAAGTAGTATATAAATTTTAGGAAAGCAAGGGATAAAAAGGCTAGGGTAATCGGTTGTAAAAAAAATTCTATTATAATAAATATTAAAATATTTTTTATTAAAAGTTAATTATATTAATTCCTTTTATCGACGTATTATCTTATATTATGATATACGCCGAACCTATAGGCTAGAACTAGGTTAGAGCTAGATAACCTTAGCGTATCTCCTATGAACTATATAATTTATATGTATATAAGGAGGGATTTTTCCCTAGAACTGATTTTAGGTTTTTTAGTTTGTTATTTTATTAATAGCTTTAGGAATCGAATTAGCCTGGTTTATTTAAAAGTTTAGGCGCCGTAATATAATAATAAGTTTACCTAGCTAGCTGACTGTTAATTTAGATATTAATAATAAACTTGGTAGATTTTTCGATAGTTTTTACGTTATATTAGTTTTTTTAAAGCAATTTTTTTTAATTCGCGGTATTACTTTTTAGCCTTTATTGTTATTTATATACCTTTTTTAGTTTTCGTTGTCGTATATATTTTTTTAGAGTTTTCGTCGCCGTTTTTTATATTTAAATTACTTTATTTATTATATAGCTTTTATTACTAATAAGTGTTTTTTATCTGATCTTTTATTCTTATTATTCTTTTATCCCCGTTACTTTTCTAATAGTTTTAATTAATACTTACTAGGTATAAGCCGTTATTTTAGCTGTTATATAGGTTATTTACGAAGAAATTACGTCTTAATTTATCGCCGAATTAAGGAAATACAACGATATTATTATCGTTTTTTTCGTTCAGCTTTTAAATTTATATTTAATGTTTTTTAATATTAAAAAGTTAACGAAGTTCGAATACTTTAATAAATGGATATTTTTTATTTAAAGGAAGCTTTCCGTTAATAGTTTTGCGATTAAAGACGTTAAGAGTTATTTTTAGTACGGTTATAGCCGTTTAAATTTTCTATATAGAAGTTTTTTAAGTTATCACTAAAACGAACGTTTATAACGTAAACGCTTAATTATTAAAACTTTTCTAAGTTTTTAACCGTTTATATAACGATTTATTTAAGTAATAACGCGTTATAAAAAAGATTTATAATTATTATTAAAGTGATAAATCCTTTTATATTTTTTTACCGAATAGAAACGTTTAACCTAGTTCGGTGATAAGGGTTTAAGTTTTTTTAATTTGTAATATATCGTTAATTTCTATTACGTATTTAATAGTATTATATAAAACCGTTTTAAGTATAAAAAACGGACGGATTATTTTTATTACATATAACGTACCATACCACCTCGTAAGCCAAACCACCTCGCGAACCGCTTTTCGGCACCTCGCGATAAAAAATTCAAATTAATTAATTATAACATATTAAAATAACATAAATTAATCGGATTTTTTTTCGCTAAACGTATTTATAACTTTCTTATAAATATACGTATTATATCCGGGCTTACCGCACACGTTACATTTCCGTTTTTTAATTTCAACCTTTTTATAACGATTACCTTTAACCGTTATAAGCTACATTTTTCCATTACCCCCTTTTTTTTTAGAAACGTTTATTTTTAATCCTTTAACGTTTACTTAAAATATAATTCGTTTCGCGTAATTAAGTAACTTTTTTTCGAAAAAAAGCAACTTCGTATAAAAATAATAAATTACTTTTTATTAAAAAATTCGCCGATTTAACAATTCTTATCGGCAAATTATCCTGATATTTTTTTAATTTTTCTTTATAAATAATATCCTTATTTTATTATTCCCTTAATATTTTTAAAAGTTTTCGTAAACGGAAAATAAATAAAATTAACGGAAATTAACGGGAAAACGATTAACATAAACATAATTAGAAAAATTTCGAATTCGGAAAAAACGTAATTAAAATCGAATAAAATAAAACTAATTTTTGCAAATCTGGATTTAATATTGTCGGACGTTATAATAGTTTTAAATACGTCGTAAAAACCGGTAAAAAAATCTTTTTTAGTAATATAAATATAATTACGTTATATTAAATTTTCGATATATAACGAATAAACGTATTTTAAAATAAAAAAACAAAATACGTTAAAAAAGTTAAAATTTATATAAAAAATACGCAGGTATATAAAATATAATAATATTATAATTAATATAATATTTTTCGAATTTTATCGAATAATAATTTTCGTAATTATCGAAAATAAAAAAATATTTCGATTTTTTCGTACACGTTTAAATATATTAATCGAAATATTAAACTCATTTTAATTTTAATTCGTTCGTTATTTAATTATTATTATTTAATACGATTTTTTAATCAATTATTAATAATAAATTATTACGGAACTAACATTTTAAATAATTCTTTTCCGCTATAATAATAAATAACGGTATAACCCAATTTTAAAAATTAATAATTTAAATAATTATAACTTATTCTTTATTCCCTTATTAAATTTATTTAAATTTTCCATATTTTTTAGCATTAATAATTACTATATCCGTTACTATAAAAAACTTTATCAAAAATTTAATCTCGTCGAAGTTATAAATATCTTTTTTTATAATATTACATTTTACAATAATAATCCGAACAAACTTAAATTATTTGTAAAATATTTTTAAATTTTTATATAATACCCGTTAATAATCGATATTCCAATTTAAACGTATTTAAAAAAATTTTTACCGTTTAACAAATTTCCACGCTTAATTAATTCCGATATATACCGTAACGCATTAGGTTAATAATAAATTCACTATATCTTTAATATATTAAAACCGGATAAAAAGCATTCGCGCATTTAAATTAAAAATTCGTTCGGTAATAAATTTCTTTTCGGTTAACATTATTTTTCGCAAATTAAACAAAATATCGGTTCGGACGTATTAACCGTAATATCGGGTTTTTAAAATAAATTCGGGGACTTTATAAAGAAAATATAACTTTTTAAAATTAAGTTTCGGGTTTCGTTTTTTAACCTAAATAACCAGGTTTATTTTAAATTTTTTTGTAAAACGTTCCATATTATTAATATTAAATGATTGCTAATAAAAGATAGATAATAAATATGTTAATAAAAGCGGCTTACAAGATAGTTTAACTTACGAAGTAGTATAGTACGTTAATAATTTCGTTAAGTTGTTATATAAATTAATTAGTAGTTATAATAATAATGGTAATCGTTTTATTTCCTATTTATATTAAAAGAATTTTAACGATATATATATATTTATTAAAAACGTAGAAATCGCTAACGTTACTTTTATTTTTATTTTTATAAAGTTAATAACTTTTAATCTTACTAATAAGTTTATCTCCCTTTAAGCTTTTTTTTAATTAAGAATTAACGTAATATATAAAAAGTAAAGGGATTTTACATCGTTACTGCGGGGGATAGATGGTTGATAATTATTTATACGAATTATATATCGGGAGAGTTATAATCGTTAATTTTATATCTAAGAACGAATCGGAATTTATATTTTCTTTATAGCGTACATATTTATTTAAGGATATTAGCGACAAATTAAATAGGTTATATATAAGGATAACGCAAGGTTGTTATAAGGTTATCGTAATATATTAAAGTTTCGAGGGCGAAGTTTTTCTAGGGAGGAGGGGTTAATATTATATTATACGCCGAATTTATAAGCTAGAAGTAAGTTAGAGTTAAAGAATTTTAGCGTGTTTTTTACGGATTATATAATTTATATGTAGATAAGGAGGGATTTTTCCTTAGACCTGCTTCTAGGTTCTTTAGTTTGTTATTTTATCAATAGCCTTAGGAATTGGATCAGCCTTACCTATCTATAAGTCCAGGCGCCGTAACTCTTTTATATCCTAGCTAGAAATAAGTAACCTAGGTCAGAATATCAAACTGAAGAATGCAATATAATTGCTGTCAGCTAGCAGGGGGTACTAAACGCACCCTAAATACAGAAGGGGTCCTTCTAATCGGAAGATATATGTTCCGTTACTAGTGTCTTTCCCCCACATCCTGAATTTACCCACTTCCTGAATTAGAACTTCTAAAGGAAAATAATATTAGAAATTTAATAACAACACAACGCTAAAAGATAAAAGCGGGATTTTTAAGTATGTTATAAAATAATTTATAAAGATTATAATAAAATTAAAAGTTTAGTAAAATACCTTTTATATAACGGGGAAAAAGATAAAACTTAATAAGAATTAAAATTTATATTAAAAATAAATAATAATACAATTAGAAATATATTAAGGAACTATAAAAGCTTATAATTAACAGAAAAATTATGATTTTAAGCTAAATATAGTTACATTTAGATATATTTATTATTTAATTTTTTATAATTTTTTATATTAATTATATTTTAAGATATTAAAATAAAATATATATTAAAAATACTATATACTTAAATAAATATATAAAAAATTTATCCGTTAATTGCAAAATGACGTATTTGTTATATAAAAAGTAATTTTATAAAATATTACATTTACTTGTATATTTAATTTTAAAAATACATAAAATTAAAAAATATACTATAAGATATATATTACTAAAATGTATGTATACAAATAATATATATATTACTTTTAATACGTACTAATATAACGTTTAAAATTAATATAACAACGGTTATAAATAGGAATCTATTTTTTATTATTATTAAAATTAACAATATAATATAATATAAAATAAAAATAATATATACGTATTAAAATTTTTATATAAAACGTATAAGGACATAAATACCTTAAATAAAGTTATACATAGAATTTTAAGTAAGAAATTAAATATTTAAAGTAAAAATTTATTTATTAACGCTATATATATAATAATAATAAATAAAGTATAAATAAATATTAAGATTATAAAATATTATATATTTAAAATCTAAAATATAAAAGAATATAACGTAAAAAATATTTTAATATAAAATTACAAACTTAAATAACTATATTAAGTTATATAATAATCTATATAAGACTTTATATTATACTTTTAAAAAAAACTTTATTAGGTTTTTTTAATATTTAAAATTTGAAAAATTTACATTGATTTTAAAAAATAAAATAAAAGATTTTAATTAATTTAATTAATATAAACGTTTTAATACTATATACTTTATATTATATTGTTTTTATACTTAATTATATTATAAAATAGCTGTATAATTATAAATTTATATATATTTACGTTATAATTTTCAAATTAAATTTTATAACGTAAATATATATATTTTTAGAGTTATTTAATTATTTTATCGCTATTTATATACTGAGTTCATTATATGTATTTTTATTTTAAATTATTTTTATTTATTAAATTAATAATAATTTATTTAAATATTATCTTAAAAATTAAAAGTTTAACATTTATTATAATAATTATAAAAAATATTTTAAGTTTAATTTTAATTTATCTTTATATTATACGTTTTAAATAACCCGTATACAAAATGCCATGTCTTTGTTGTATTTATTTATTTAGTTATAAATTTTTAAATATCGCTGTTTTTGCTGGGAAATCGATTCAGGAAGTGGGTAAATTCAGGATGTGGGGGAAAAACACTAGGCTACAGAAAAGCTGTACGCGTGCGAGAAACACACGCAACTTAGCCTAATACAACAACACAACTGATGTCCCCCATATCCGACAATTGCCGATAATATCTTTCGAATTTATATATTTAAAAGTTTAAACATAAGATTGAGAAATATCTTATACATAAGTATTTTATAATATTTATTATTTATACTTAAATATTCCCAGTAATATTAAATAATCTTTTACTTTTTTATTTAACGTTAATTTATAAATAATTTTATTAAACTTTAAGAATTATTATCTTCGTTATCCTTTTATAAATCTTTAATTATAATACTTTTCTTTATATTTTTATTATTTTTATATTATTTATAATAAAGATTAAAAATATAGCGATTTCGGCTATTTATATAGGAAAGCTGTAGCTCGTTAAGAGAGTCGAGCGTAAGAAGTGGTCCGACTTAAGTAGATTATATTAATACATTAATTTTAACCAAAATATTAAAGACTTTTAAGTTAAAGTTATATTTTAAGCGGTTTAATTTTAATTAACGTCAAACGTAGTTATATATATATTATTTTATGTATAATATATAAAATTTCCAATTTATGCAAGGTCGTTGGGTTCAAGCCGTATTATCCAGGCTGAGCCAAAGATACAAAGTAATTACACCAATAATTAACACGATAGATACTCTACCCAATATCTTCGAACACGGCAACTATCAATGGTTTTCACGGTGACGATAGATTGTATAAAATTTCCAATTTATATTTTATAAGTTTCTAATATTTTAAACGTTTTATAATATATTTGTAAATTTATCGATAATAATTAACATTTTACTTTTGTTAATGTTTTTTAAATGTTTTTCTCTTTTTTTATAATTGTAAAGACAAAGAATATTTTGAAACCTTTTTATTTAATAATATAACTTCAACTCAATATTAAAGGGGTTCCTTAATGGTACTCATTTCTAGATTCCTGGTCTGGCATAAAGGCTGCCGTTTCGGGATTCCCAAACTTCTAGTCCTAGAGCCTTCTGTGCCGCGTAGGCATCATTTAGATGGAAGAGGTGCTATATTCCAGTCCTCTTATAGCAACCTTAATACAGTTCATTGATATCCTTAGACAGATGGATAGCCACGTCAACCGCTATCCCTTCCAGTAAGCCGCTAATCGCGGGATGACGAATGAAAACTTTAGACCCATGGAACCTCGAAGCGATAGTGTGAGATAATAGAGACCTCAGCTTATCGCCCTAGGTCGTATTAGCGTAACCATATCGAGCCGCGTTGGCGAAACCTTCTTGGAGTTCGTAACCATTATACGAGGCGAGGAAAGTACGGGTGCAGCTTGTGGGTCATGAGTGCCGTGAGGCCCGGGATGCAGTACTTGTGACCTACTATGGAAAGCTGAATAAGGCAGAGAAGGAGCTTCTTGTAGACAATATCCGGTTCCTCGACTCGTTGTGGGTTGAATGCCAGCCCCGGGGATGGCTATGATGCCGTGAGGAATCTCCGTACGTCGCGCTGATGATGTTTGCGCATCTCTTTACGTGTCTTATAGTCGATTCAGATCCTTACCGCCTTTGAACTCATTGGGTCTCTAGTATGTTCCCACGGTTCGGTTCTAAGCTCTATCCTAGGTGTGGCGTAGTCGCCAGCGTGGGCGAATTCGTTGAATCAGACAAACGTGTCGGGGTCCATGTCATCCCAAACGGCGGTACCCTCGCAAGCCTCTGACATCTTGCCGTTGATGAGTGCGTCGAGATCACGGGATAGACGTGAGAAGGCAGGGAATGAACGACGAACGCCTTCCGCTCTGGCCCGACTAGGAAGCGGAAAAGCTTCGAGGCGAGCAGCTTATATGGTCAACCAGAAGTCAGTTACCGATAATACGTGATTTGAGGGGTGTCCGTATCTAACTCGCCATGTTCTGAGTTCGTCATGATAGGTTTGATTGCCAGGTGAATAAGTGGCCTAGCCTGCGATGTTATGTGGGAGAAAGGCGAGCTCATCACAGCATCGATTCTATTGTCTATTCGTTGTTATATGGAAGGAAAAAAGGCAGGTTAGTGGGGTTGGCGGAGAAAAAAGGTTTTAAGTTGGGATCATATGGGTGGCAACTGCTTTGATAGATAGTGACTTCCCTGAGATGCGACATCTATCTTTTTGGCTCCTGTGTTGCGGTATTTATAATTAAGAAAGGTGCCAAACCGACTCGAATCTGTTGCTACCTAGATTACCAAGATAGGGGCTACCTACTTCCGTCAACTGTCGAAACACCAGGTAGTCGCCGACAACTAGATATGCTCAACCTACGGTATCTAATTACAATCTTTATCATAAAAGCTTACAATAGCAGGAAACCCTAGAGTATAAGTCAAAAAAACTCTACTTGGGAAGGAAGAGCGTTCCCCGTTACTGGTATATCCAGTTACCGGCCTATAATTTCGTTGCTATTTGATTTACTCCTCAACTATACAGACATAACTCTGGCTGAAATAGGCATTCGTAGACGGCATCTCAATTCCCTTCCATCCCGCCGTTATAATGTAGCCGCAGCCCCATGTGGGGGGTATTATGACAGTCGCTGGCGCGGTCAGACTCGATTTAGGTTCAGATGCTCCTTTGCCTTGGCGACGAAAGACATATGCACACAATCCCCATGTAGGATGGCTACCTTAAACTCGAATAGACAAAGAAGCTCTGAAGGCTCCAAGTCATTCGCGAGGTCCGCCCCAACCATTCTGGCAAGATTATCTACTCCAGCACGTAGCAAGCACCGTTCTCTAGGTTAACGAGATCCGGACGGGTGAGGTTGGCATCTGCCCTCGTCTCGTTCTGTTCCAGTTTCAAAGCCCAGTCCAGAGTGTGCAGCTTGTCATTGACACCCCACAAGAAAACGCCGGCGTATATTAACTCCATGTCTCCGGTGTTGACCCAATACTTCGGCCGCACCATCCTCCAGAGCTGGAGTCCGTTGCGGACGCCGGGGGTCATCAGTGCGCCCCAGAAAAAGTTCTCTTTGAGCGGATGCATCATCGCCAGGATACGCAGCGGCGGGCTCGCGCCCAGGAGGTTCCCGACGGCCGATGTGTCCTTGTCCGGCCGAAAGCCGTGCGGGAAACTAAGAATCGCTTCGTTTTTCTCGTCGTCGTGGGACCACACCAGCGCAAACCCGAAGCAGAGCCAGTGTGTTTTCAAAGACATTACGCTCAGCCAACCGGGCAGCGGAGCTCCTGGGTGCGACGATCGCCACGAAGTCCCGTCAAACGTAGCGATGTCGACGGCGCGGTCGAAGTGGCCCCAGCCTGATATCGTTTTGGCCGCCTCGGGGACGGCGAAGACGGGGACGGAAGGGGCGAAGGTGAGCAGGGTCTGACGGTCCATGTGATCAGGGGCCGCGTAGCATACTAAAATAGCGTCGACGCCCGCGGCAGCATGGCCGGTGCTCCCTGCCGCCTGCTCAATCTCGCGGACCAGGGCGTCGACGGACGCCCCGTCGGTGGCCGCGGCCACGCAGTTCCGGTGAATGTGGAAGAACCACGGCGCCACGAATACCGTGTCCCCAGGCTCGACGAGCCACGGTTCCAGCACGACATGGTAGTAGGACCTGCCGGCCGACACGCGTTCCGCGGCTGGTCGCGGGAAAGATACAAGCCAGGAGTTATCTCCGTTGATGCTGGTCATTACCGGACGAAGACCCTTTTTCCCATTGTCAATATGGGCCCGGAGCGTCTTTTGGAGATCTTCTGTAGGCATCTCTAGCTTTCACCGCGGCTCGACGCACTGCTCAAAGATGGGAGGCTTGGTAATTAGATGATGATGATTTTATCGGTTAGTCTGACTAGGACCGCATTGGGTGAGCTAAATGGGAATGAAAGATGAGCAAGAAACGGTGGACTTGACAAAGATGACCTGTTTATTTGGAATCTAGTTTATGATGGAGGCGCGTAGTTTGAGGCTGTGTCCGATGCAAGGGATGCCGTAAGGGATGCGATCTAACTTATAGCAGGCCATTTCCCTCTCCCCGATCTTCTCAGCGACGAAGTACTGACGAACAAGCAAATGATGGATTTGCCTAGCTGGCCCAGGGCTTGCAGGATGGGTAACTCTACTCCAATAGGACGTAGCAAGGTAAAAGACGCCAAGCGGCGAAGGACGACGATCTCTTGGCGCTGTCAACAGAGAAGCAAAAACGGAGAGGTAATCATGAATCTACGAAACCACAGGACGAAGGTTTGATTCACCTCTTCGACGGTAGCTAGCCCCGTGTGGATTGGCCCGTTCACTGCTATCGCCCAAGCTAAGCACACATTAGAGTGGTGGTACCAGCATTAGTAAGGGAGTTCGGTTGTCTCCCGTATCGTGGTTACCCATCCTGCATAGGATACTAGGTGCGCTTCCATGCGATAATGCTGGCATTGCTACGCGTACCGCTATATTGGACGACAAACAGAGAGCTGAGTTAAATCATGAGATAAATTTTAGGAGCTATCAGGTGCCTAGTCCTGCGCACAACCAATGGTAGTAAGGCGGGTTGCCGTCGTGGCCCCTATTCGTTTTGTAAGTTATGCATGTATCCGGTCGATGTGTCATTTCCTGCTTTTCCAGGGGCCACCACCCCTCTCGGTTTATTTTTCTACCATCTTCTCCTGCTCCCGCATCATTCTCCTCAGAACATTACTGCTCCTCTCAATTTCCACTTCACCAGTCCATCAAGACGCATCATGAAACCCTTCGAACATCTCGGAAAAGCCTCAGAGCAATTCGGCCAGGGTCTCGTCAAAGGCGTTAATGAAGTCGGGCAGCGGGCAGGGGAGGTACTGCATGGCGTGGCCGACGGATTGGGCCCGGAACTCACGAAGGCTTCTCATGAGCTAGGCCAAGCCTCCGCTAAGGGAGCAGGAGAATTTGCCCAGTGGGCGACCCGGGCGAGCGCGGATCTCGGTAAGCAGGTCTCGCCGCATGCACAACGCGCCGCGGCGGGGATCTGTATCTTGGCCGAGAAATCAAAAGGCGATATAGGGCGACTGCGGAACGAGATCCTAGACAAGTACGGAGTCTCAGACGACGCCGGACGTGCCCACGTGCTACGTTGCTGGATCGAGGGGGTCATCAGGGACGGCAGGGATATGCCGGAGGGGCTCAAGAAAGCCTTCGACAAAGTGCACGGTGCCGTGCATCAGTTTGTGAACGAGCACCATCTTCTATGTAGTGTGGTTGTGACTCTCCTGGCTCTGGCGGTCATGGCGCTGCTGGTGCCTGCAAGCATTCGTGCATTGGGCTTCTTGCCTATGGGCGTCGTCAAAGGTAAAGTGACCTATTAAACCATATTCGTAGGAACGTTTACTAACACGTTCAGGCTCCTGGGCAGCTGTATGGCATTCATCTCTAGGTGATGTCGCGGCTGGAAGCATCTTTTCGTTCTTGCAGAGCCTGGGCACGCAGCCAATGCCGAAAATAAAATGCACACTTTAAATCCACTCACTTATGGCTACAATATAGCAACAGATATCAACAGCCCATTACGATACGGATAAAACTGACCTGATATTCGGAAGAATCGACATCTCGCGACAAGGAAAAATTTTTTTTTAAAAAAAAAAAATTTAGTAATTGTTAGCTTTGTTATTAATATGATTGCAAGTTGCAAACGTTGTATCTAAGCGAAACGGTGGTAGAAACAACAGGTGGGCTAGGCGTGGGTCAATTAAAAATGTGCATTTCTTTCGGCATTGGCTGGCACGGCGTTGTAATATGGATCTTGGAGCGATGTAGGGACCTTTTGGGTTCCCGATGGGGAACATCCGCTTGCGTTGCGCCCTGGCAGGCCAATTCGCTTATGTTTTTTTGATGGCCTTGGAGCGTTCCCTGAAAGCATCGGCTTATGACTTTAACCCTTGAGCGCGAGGACGTGCTTGCAGTCTTCAGCGGGGTTGATGCACGGCTGCTTGAGCCTAGTCTTGCGATATTGAATCATTCATACAATCCTCTGCCTGCCAACTCGAAGCCGCGGTGATGATCATCGGGCAATTTGGACCCTGGGACCTGGGTTGCCTCCATTAGCCGGAGGCATATGCTGGATAGGAGACGGGATACACCCATGTCATCTTTTACTTGAGGAAGCTGGAACACACGAGTACGACACAATCAAAAGGTCATGGGAGATGATATTTTCTGTTTCTAATCCCTCCCCTTTTTTGCCTAATGGAAACAAATATGGTAGTCAGAATCGCCTAACTCGATATATGAAAATTGGCCGAAGTTACATATGCACTAAGATACCGGGTAAAACCGCAAAAGTGGTGTACCGGAACTTATGTATTACCACAACTGGTAACTGGGTAACATAATGCCAAGACAGATAAGATCTCCTAGACATGATTGTTGACATCCGCGGCCGTGACTGCCCAGCCAGAATCCAACACTTATGAATCCCGACGTCGTTCGATTATTTGGGCCCAATTACCCTTGAGAATTCGATGACAGAGGTCAATTAAACCCTCCAATTCTAGTAGCGTCAGTTTCAATTCAAAATGAAGCTCTCGGAGCTGTCGCTCACCCTGCTCTGGAGCTCCCGGGTTCTCGCATCCGAGCTCCAGAAGCCCTTGGGTACGTCATCGTCATCAACCCCATCGTCGTCCCTCCACGGCGACGACGGCGACGACGCGCCTGCCTACCGCGAGAGCCTAGTCTCCCTGCACAAGTCACTCGTGGACATATCGTCCATCACCTACGACGAGAACGAAGTGGGCAAATTCCTCGTCGCCTACCTCACGGAGCGCGGCTTCGTAACCCAGCTGCAGGTCGTCCCACCTCCAACGAATTCCTCCGCCTCCGATGACGAGAAACCGCGCTTCAACGTCCTCGCCTGGCCCAGCCCCACCCGGCACCCGGACCCCAAGGTTCTCGTATCGAGCCACATCGACACCGTGCCGCCGCACATCCCATACTCGCGGACACCGCCGCCGCCCTCGCCCCTGGGGCCCGACACGCTCATCGCCGGGCGCGGCAGCGTCGACGCCAAGGCCAGCGTCGCGGCGCAGATCGTGGCGCTGACGGAGCTCCTCCTCGACGGCGACAGGGACAGCGACGGCGGCGTCGACCCGCGGGATGTCATGCTGCTGTACGTGGTCGGCGAGGAGCGCACCGGCGACGGCATGCGGCTCTTCAGCGACACGCTGGGGCACCTGGACCCGGCGCCGCGCTTCCGGGCCGCCATCTTCGGCGAGCCGACCGAGGGGAGGCTGGCGTGCGGCCACAAGGGCTTCTTCGGGTGCGAGGTCAGGGCGCGCGGGCGCGCGGGCCACAGCGGGTACCCCTGGCTCGGCAAGAGCGCCACCGAGGTCCTCATGCGCGGGCTGCTGGCCGTCCTCGACGCCGACCTCGGCAGCAGCGAGGAGTTCGGCAACACAACCATCAACGTCGGCGCCATCGAGGGCGGCGTCGCCGCCAACGTCATCGCCGAGTCCGCCGTCGCGCGGATCGCGGGCCGCGTGGCCATCGGGCCCGAGGCCGACGGCGCCAGGATCGTGTCGGGACGCGTGCTTGATGTCTTGAAGGGCGTCGATGAGGAGGCCTTCGACATGGAGTGTCTGAATGGCTACGGCGTCGTGAAGTGTAATTGCGATGTCGAAGGTGAGCCGCGATCTACTTTTACCCCGGGAGATGGCTGGGAATGTCTCTTTCCGGGAGGCATGATGCTCTCCATCAGGTCGCTGACAGGTACGCAGGATTCGAGACCATCACGGTCAACTATGGGACGGACGTGCCGAATTTCAAGGGCAATCATACCAGATACCTGTACGGGCCCGGAAGCATCCTTGTGGCGCACGGCCCGGATGAGGCTATCAAGCTCAAGGACCTGGAGGCGGCGGTCGAGAGCTACAAGAAACTCATCTTGCATGCGCTCAAGAACTGAGCAGACCGATGAGCCTTGGTCAGGGTGCCTGCTCTGTCTGCTTGTACATTGCTTCTACTGCATACAGCTATATACCCCCTACTCGTTTTGAATATATCTCTTACCGTCATGCGCTCGGATTCCTTGCTCCGCATAGGACGAATCGTTGTCAAACAGACCTCTTGGGTTAAGTTCACCTAAATTCTATTTACCCGCAACTGCCGCCCACCTCTCCGGCATGACGCCCCGGAAGTCAAACCGACCGTCCGCGCCCTTGGTCACAACGCCCTGCTCGGTGACGACGGCATCGATCAGCTCGGCGGGCGTGACGTCGAAGGCCGGGTTCCAGACACCTATCCCCTGGTGCGCAATAGCCACCCTCTCCGAGCGGCCGACATCCACCTTCCCGTCCTCGCCGACGACGGCGCCGGTGATCTGCGTCAGCTCCTCGGGCTTCCTCTCCTCGATCTTGATGCCGGCGCCGGTCTCGGTCTGCAGGTCGATGCTGGTCGTGGGGGCAGCGACGACAAATTTGACGCCGTGGTGGCGCGCCAACACGGCGAGGGTGTAGGTGCCGATCTTGTTGGCGGTGTCGCCGTTGCGCACGACGCGGTCGGCGCCCACGACGACGGCGGCGATGTCGTACTCGGCCCCGCGCGTCGCGAAGAGCGACCCCGCCATCGAGTCCGTGATCAGCGTCGACGGGATGCCCTCGTAGACCAGCTCGAAGGCCGTCAGCCGGCTGCCCTGGTTGTAAGGGCGCGTTTCGGTGCAGAAGGCGTGCCGTAGTCGGCCCCCCGCGAACAGACTCCGGATCACACCGAGCGCCGTGCCGTGGCCCGACGTCGCCAGCGACCCCGTGTTGCAGTGCGTCAGCACGGAGATCTTGCCGTCAGTCGAGGAACCGGGCACCGCGTTCGACAGAAGCCACCGGCTACCGTGCTCGCCGATCAGTAGGTTCGTCTCCGCGTCCTTCCGGAAGATCTCCTCGGCGGCCGCGACGTAGGCCTCGATGATGGCCGACGACTGCGCCGACGCCGCGGTGGTGTTGACCCCCCGGATCACGCCCTTCAGGTACGTGATGGCGTTGCCCAGGTCCACGGCCGTCGGCCGTGATTGCTTGAGGTAGTCCAGCCGGGAGTCGATGTAGGATATCGTCTCCTCGGGCGACGACGCCTCTGTTTTCATCGTGTAAGTTGCGCGGCGTGGTTGGTGGGATACTAGGTGGGTGGGGCGGGTGAGCCAGAAACTTACTGCAGCTTCCATTGTGTAACTCCACGCCGTGTGCTAGCGCCGCTACTATGGCGATTGCGGGCGCCCCTGCGGAAGCGAAGATATTAGTAAGATGTCTCGCGAGTTTTTAGTACTGCGGACTGGGGGATGCTGTACCCCGAACTCTCATGGACTTGATGCAGTCGAACGCCTCCTCGCTCGTCGACACATCATCGTAGTGGTGCTCGTGGGGCAGTCGGAGCTGGTCCAGGACTTCCAATTTGCCGCGAGAGTACCTGATGGCTTGGAGGCCGGACATGATGGGGTTCCTTCCCTGCCTCTGGGTCTTTCTTTTCCTCCGACAACTTATCTAAGCAACTAGGTATCCAGGATATAGGGAAATTATTAAGTGTGATGATCCGTTCGATGCAGCGGTTCTTCTGAGATGGCCTTGATATGTACGGGTATGTACAATTATTCGCCGCATCGCAAAAGTTCTGCCGGGGTTTTGCCCCTCCATCCGGGATATATGCATGGCGCCCATTGCATCTCGACCAATCATTTTACACCGTGCCGTGCGGACGGTTTTGGAACCCCCGAGTGGTCATCATGTACTTTTTTTTCTCTGTGAAGGGCTGAATAACTTATGCTGATCAATTTTGTTAGTTTGACGTCTGAGATGAAATTATATGGGGAAATTTGCATCGTAGATGCTATACGGTGTAAGAGATTTAAATCGTCGACAGATCTCACAGTTGAAAGATGTTCGGAAACTTGGTGGTAATGAGTAGGTTAGCCACTGGTTAAAGATCGTTTGCCAGCTGCCGAGGATGTAATTGAAGCTGTCAAACCAGTCTCGGGAGCTACCTGAGCTGTTAATGTGCTACACCATATCGAGTTCAATACCCACCCGGAATGACCAGCAATAGTAAACTCACTTAAACTTACTCTCATTACGAAGCTGGGACAGTAGTATACCGCTTACACCTGTACCCTGTTAATTTACGGCCTCGATCACAGATATTTGTATTTCTCCCTTTTTTTTCTTTCTAATCATGAAGACATGAGCAATTGGCCCAGCTGTTCGCTATGGAACAGCCTTTCTCTACCTCCAAAGTCACAGGTGTGTGCGCCTTCACCTCCCCTTGCGGGCATGCGACACCAGCCAGTACTGATCCGCGACAGTCGAGTATTTCGACCCTCATGACGTCTACAAGCTTCTGGCGCCGGGCCTGATACCCCGCCTTCCCCTGCGCAATCTCCATTGGCAGTCCCATGCCGGCCCCTTACGATCCATCGATACCCTCCACATCAACCTCGTCTTAGCAGGTAGCGGTGACCCTTCTTCGACTTCCTCCCAGGCCGCCCCCCCGCCCTCTCGTTCGCAGCGAGCCGATAGCTCGGCCACCCACGACGATGGGTTCCAGACTCAGATCGGCGCTTCGGCTTCGACCGACACCGCCGACAGGCCCACAACTAGCAACAGTGCGCCTGCGCGCAGACACCAGATTCCCGGCCTCAGAAGCACGCCTTACTTGAAAGTGCTGCTGGTGCGGTGTGACGACAACGACTCGTACAAAGGCCATGTCAGGGCAGAGGTCCGCGAGTGGATGAAGGCCCACGCGCCATCGTCGGGCTCCAAGAAGACTAATACTGCCGAGAACCACGACGCCTTCGAGTGGCTCATAGTCCACGTCGTGATCCCCAACACCGTCGCCGCTACCCAGCCCCGGAAGTCGGATTCGGCAACGGGGAGCGAGAAACCTACCGCTACCTCGCGATGGCGTCCCGGTTCCAGTACTTTACTAGAAAAGTTCAGGTCGGACTTCAACAGCTCCAGCAAGGGAAACATAGATCGCGTCGCCCAGATCCGCATCGGAGTCAACGACGTCCCCTACGATCTCCTGCCGCGCGTGGTGCCCGCCGTGCCCACCGGCTATACCGAGACGGAGCAGGACAGCGAGAACGCATGGAACGACCTGATATCCAAGTTTCGCAGCTTGATATTGTCGAGCTTCGACTTGCGCGTGACCCAGTACGAGGAGGATATCAAGGAAAAGGATGCGCAGAGGAGCCTACCGGGTTGGAATTTCTGCACCTTCTTTATCCTCAAGGAAGGGCTTGCTCGCGGTTTCGAAAGCGTCGGCCTTGTTGAGGATGCGCTTGTTGGTTACGACGAGCTGAGCGTCGGACTCGACATGATTGTCAAGGAACAAGCGGCTAACGGATCGAGGTCTAGCACAAGCGCGCTACTAAACTATACTGAGGAACTGAAGAAGATTGCGCTTAGGGCCAGGGCGTCCGTCGCCGGCACGGAACTAGAGGAGGAAGACGAACTTGTTGATTTGCAGTCCGCAAAGCCAATTGGTCCAGATTCAAAAGATTCAGATGACAACATTCCCATCAGCGCAACCAAGAAACCCTACCGCGATCTTATCTTAGCCAATAATGTTTCTGTCTTCGATTTCAGATGTTACGTTTTCGCGCGTCAGCTTGCGCTCTTATTGCGGCTCGGGAACGCATGGTCGACGCGAGAGGAGCTTCTGGCGAAGCTCAAGGAACAACAAGAGTCGGTTCTGCATGGCGTGGCCCCGAGGGCACGTCCTCCAAAACAGAAAGAAGACGAGCGGGAAGACCTGACAATGCTGTCTGAGATATGTCGAAGGGCGCTGGAGTTTATCCCGGCTGTATCGCAGGTTATGAGGAACGACATCTTCTGTGCCTTGTCGGAGACGAGCGAAGGGGATGGAGAGGAAGAGGCGCCAACGATCATCAATGACCCAGTCGCGACCGACATCGTCGACAATATGGTCGCGTCGTTTGCATTCTCTATCGCTCAGCAGATACTAGCTCAGACGTCCACCAAGTCGCTACCCATACCCCCATCGACCATAGCCCCCGCCGACGGCCAGGAACCAAAAGCAGCCATACCTGAACCCAAAACCATGATGCATCCAGCTAGAAATTCATCGTTGAGGGTAAGCACAGGCGGCGCTGGTGTCCCCCGACCCCCTCCAAGCCCCAACGTCTTTCCTACGGGGCGGCCCCCGTCGCAGGGGAACGACGCCGCTTCAACCCCGTTCCTGAGAGCTGGGCTGGAAGATCTCGCGGCTAGGAGGGCAGAGCTCTATGCCCTGTCCAGAAATATACTCGAGGAGTGTGGGAAGAAACGTGGATGGAGCGACGGGTGGTCCGACGTGCCGGTCGTTGGGGAGTCAACGATGATCGATATGGTGGAGATCGACCTTGAAGACGAACAGCAGCCAAAAGAAGAGGGTCGGGAGACCCCTATCCCCCAAGATGCCTTCGTTTCCACCGCCGGCATCGGCAGCACAATGCTTAGGACTGCACTCGACAGTAAGGAAGACTTTTACCGCCTGTACGAGACGCTCACCGATAAGGCCCTCCGGCATTACACAGTCGCCGACCATAACCACTCCGTCCAGGCCAGCATGGCCGATATAGCGGTCCTCAAATACCATCTTGGGGACTATGCGGCCGCCGCGTCTTACTTCTGGAGGACGACTCCATTCTACGGAGAAAGTGGATGGAGCCTACTCGAGTTATCCATGCTTGTCATGTACTCGAGATGCCTAAAGCGACTTCAGCGGAAAGACGAATATGTGAAGGTCATGTTGAAGCTGTTGTCGAAGGCAGCTCTTGCTGAGAAAGAACGGAAGAGCTTCCACTCGTATCTGCGCGTTGGCCTGAAGCCAGACGTCGACTATCCAGATAGCGACGCCATCAAGGGATTCGTGAGCGAGCTCCTCGCGGAGACGAAGGCGCAGCAAAACGAAGTGCGCGTGCCCATGTCAAGCTTCTTCTCCGGTTTGGAGGTCGACGGTCCTCCGGAATATCACGATGGCCGAGATAGCGCCTCACTCAATTTCAAGCTGAACAGCTTCCTATTCGATGATTTCGAAATCGAGAAATCGCGGATGCGAATATCTAACGCCAGATCTGGATCTCAGAAGGAGATTTGGTTTGAGTCGCTCGAGCGCGTCACGGTCACACCGGGCAAGAATAGGCTCAAGCTGAATAGCAACGTAAGTATAGGATGATTATTTGCATCTCTGGGGCCTTGCTAATTAGAAGTAGGTTATTGTCCCTGGCTCCTATGAGATAGATAGAATAGATCTCATAGGCAGCAACTTGCATCTCTACTACGAGCGCGAGGTCGGACAGCTCGCGAGCAGAAAAGGCGAAATTATAAAGTCACCACGCGTCTCTCTATATCACAGGGCGGATACTCTGGATGTTCGACTCCGCCCGTCCAAACATCTCCAACTAGATCGCAACAACATGGTCGATATCGAGCTGGACTCGGGCTGGAACGAGATAAACACTGCCGAAGTGCGAGTCAAAGCCGCTACCGGCGGCTTAAGGCTGCTTACTAGCGAGGCCAAGTGTGTTGGGTCTACCATTGATTTCTCCAAACCCGCGGAGGGAGGTCTCTTCCATTTCCAGTCCATACCCCAACGCACGGCCTTCCGAATCCGCTTTCCCTACAACGTCGAACAGGAGGTGACCCACGTATCCGTACGCATCGAAGTCACCTACACCACCGAGCACGGGACATTCGTGTTCTCCAAGACGCCCACCGTCCCCATCACCCTAGCGCTCGGCGTCAACGTGCAGGACATTTTCAAGCACAAGGCGCTGTTCTCGCGCTTCACCGTGTCGACCTCGACTCATAGCCCTCTTAGGCTCTACAAGAGCGAGCTCCTGGCCTCCGAGGCCTTCGAGTCCGCCTCCGGCGCCCCGCCCGGCAGTCCTATCGTCGTCTTCCCCCGCCAACCGGCGAGTCTGCTGTATAAGATCACTCGGAAGCGAGGCATCAGCGTCGGACCCAAGACCCAGAAGACCATGTATCTCCGTTTGCAGTACAGCGTCCTCCAGGATGAGATCGAGGTCCTGTTCGAGGATACGCTGACGCGGACCCTGAGGGATACGCCATTGCGGACGTATGCGAGACTCATCGTCTCGACGGTCCTCCCGTTCCTCGCGACGCATCTGGGCGCGCACGAGCTCGAGCGCGCGACGCTCGTGGGCGCGGTACCGACGGAATTCCTGTCGGCTATCAACTGGGCGCACGCCTCGGCCGGCTTAGGGAGCGATGTCTCGACGGCCCTCGAGGCGTTCATGCGAGACTGGCAGGCACGGAATCCGAAGCTGGACCTCCCCACCCCCAGCATCCCAACGATTTCAAGCTCGACAAACCCGACGCCGGAGTCCCCCGCCCACGTCGGGGCCGTCAAGTCGATCTTAATCCCCGTCGACATACCCTCCGTCACCATCGTACACACGGCCGATATCCGGCTCCAGCCCCTACCCTCGAAGACCGGCACCGGAAGTCTAAAAAGCGTAGCAGGTGCGGGCGAGCCGACGCCGACGGTCTGCACGAACCAGCTCCTCCCCGCCACGCTGCACCTCAGGTGGACGCGCGTCTGGGACACGGCGACCCCCGCGGCGAAGATGACGGATCTCGAGTTCAGCTACGAGGTCGTCGCGCCGCCGTCGCCTTCTTCGTCGCAACAGCTGCTGCAACAACAGTATCAAGATAACAATAGCAGTAGCACCTGGCTCCTCGGCGGGAGGAGGAAAGGACACTTCATTATCCCCGCCCCTTCTGCTGCTGCTGCTGCTGCTGCTGCCACCGACGGGGTAGATAGAGACGGTGACAAGGGAGGATCCGGGTTCAGGGGCCTCAGCAGCACGCCCGACACCGAGGCAGAGATCCCCATCCTCCTGATCCCGCTCCGCGAGGGCTGGCTGCCGTACCCGGTGGTCGAGATTCGGGAGGTGCGCCCCTTAGAAGCCGATGCCAGGAAGAGCCAACAATACCAACAGCAACACCATCCGCAGTGCGGAGTAGGAGTAGGAGAAGCGGCGGTGGTGGTGCACTGCGAGACCGACTACAGAAACCTCGGCGAGGCCGTCCACGTCGTCGCCGACAGGGCGCGCGTCACGCTCAGCCTCGACGCCGGGGGCCCCGGCGGCGGACCGCTCGTCCTCGATGTGCAGCCCCGCTGGGCCGGGGACGGGGGCGAGGGTGCGGGGAGGGTCGTTGCTTGATTGGGAAATTTTTGGAGGGGAGCGTCTCGGAGGTGAATTGGGGAGAGGGGGAACGGATGAAGGGAACGAGGGGCGAGAGGAAGGAGGGCGAAGGAGAGAAAAAGAGAGTAGGGTGGGAAAGTGAAGGGTGAATGAGGAGTGTATACATAGAAGGCCGAATGAAATCAAGAAATAAGTGGTTATGTGAATTTTGTGTATGAGTATGAACACTATAAG
The DNA here is from genome assembly GCA_004155055.1 of Monosporascus sp. CRB-8-3. Lineage (NCBI taxonomy): Eukaryota > Fungi > Ascomycota > Sordariomycetes > Xylariales > Monosporascus > Monosporascus sp. CRB-8-3. The sequence continues at coordinate 46,181 of QJNZ01000325.1, read as the reverse complement.
GAGTGATGAGTGACTAATTAAAAGGGGAGTCTTGTAGCTACAGTAGCAGTTGTCGAGCTAGGTCCCAGGTTGGTTGCCAGGTGCAGGGCAGAGACCACTACAGACTGGGAGTTAGGGCTGGAGAACCAATGACCCATACTTTCTGTATTTACTAAGTACCGGGGATTCGAGTCTTACTTCTGTGGCCTTTTTGCTTCTCTTTTCTCCAGTTTCGCGTTTCGCAATACAGACAACTATATCCCAATAGGACATTGCTTTCCAGGCCCTCGCAACACTTGTATTATTAAGTCCCATGATTCCCTACGAACTAACTAGGTGGAGACAGTTAGCCGCGACGACCCTATATAAATAGAACGTTAGCGGTACCTAATCAAACCCCTACCTTTCAGCAGGTTATGAGCCCATGAGCCCCGGACGCTTCCGTAAAGAAGACCATGTCTGATTTAGGATAACACCAGAGCCCCCCAGGAGATGGTTCGACCCGTACATAGAGCACAGGACATACGTGCCAGGGGCTGACTCGTTCCGTAAAAGCTGGCGAGAGGAGTGAGTGAATGTTTGGGAATACCAAGTTAGCAGGATGAACTACCCTGTTAGCATTTTTGTTTTTTTAAACGGGAAATCCTTCTTTCTAGTGCTAATTTCTAGGGTGATTGGTAGAGAACAAGTTTAAAGAAATGCAAAGATCTCGTAGTTTTGGCTCTGAAATTATTCGTTTTCTACATTCTGTTACAATGGCAGCGAGGAGCTATAGAAATGGGACGCCATGCATATCCAAGGGCCTTGGATAATAATATAACAAAGAAAAGAAGAAAAAACCCCAGGAGCTTGGTGGAATAGGGCTCCGTAATGGCACCTTCCGGACGGAGAGGAAAGCGGGAATACCAAATACTTTCATCGATGTAGAGTCATCGGGATTCACCAGACGTATCTCTCTTGGGCCAGGGGGCGGAGAGAGATTGACTTGCCTTCCAAAACCGGTGCGCATGGCAAACGCCCGCCCGGGAAGCCGCATTGGCCGGCCCCCTTGGAATGTTGGCGGCTTAACAGGGTGACAGTTGACCAATGAGGACGAGGTGGCGCCAACGAGCTCGAGCTCGAGATTCCTACGAGGACTAATAGTATCCCGCCATAGTGTGGGGCCTCCATTTTTTGGCACTATTGGATTCAACACTTCCCGGGGAAAGAAACGCACAGCCTAACCCGCCCAGGCGATCAGACCTTTGTTTCTCCCTAAGACGCTGCGCATTCCTTCCACAAAACGTCCCTTTACTCCTATATGCCACCCACGATAGAGCCCAGCCATGGATGTTGTAACGACCTTCTCACGGATGGACGACGAGGACACCGCCCTCATCATCCAGCTCCTGCAGGAGGACTGCCAGGTAGCAATGGACGTGGCCCAAGGTAAAGGAAAACAGCCGGAGGGCGCGGAGACGGACCAGCAACTGGCCTTCCAGCTCCTTCTGGAGGAGCTACAGAACGCGGAGACGGTCGCCAGGGACAGACGAATGACCAGGAGCATCCAGCAGGCGATCCGGGCCGATAGCGACGCCCTTGCGCGGGTGCGGGACGAAGAGCGGCAGGCCCAGAGCGACCGCGACATCTCGATCGCTCTCAGCAACGGACAGGTCGTACCGGCAGACGCATCACCGCACGACGACCCCCAGGCCCCGGGGGACGAGGACGATTTCCTCGACAAGCTATCGTGCATATACGTCACCGGCATCGAGGACGAGGAGGACACCGATAGCGGCGGCGACTACGAGGATACGGCCACGACAGGCCAGAAGCAGCAGCCAGAGAGCTCCGCGTGGGCAGCATCTCGACGTCCACCGCTGCGGCAGCCCGGGTCGGCACAACGACAACAACCGAAGCGGAACTGCGAGGCGTGCGGGGAGCGCAAGCACTTCACCGAGCTGGCGCGGGCCCCGTGCCGGCACGAGTACTGCCGGGGGTGCCTCGGGCGCCTGTTCGAGAGCGCCACGGTCGACGAGACGCTGTTCCCGCCGCGGTGCTGCAAGCAGCCGATCCCGCTGGAGCAGAACCTCATCCACCTCCACGCCGACGTGGTGCAGCGGTTCCGGCGCAAGGCCGTCGAGTTCTCGACGCCGAACCGCACGTACTGCCACGACGGGCGCTGCGGGGCCTTCGTCCCGCCGTCGCGGTACGTCCACGACGACGGGCGCGGACGCGGCGGGGTGGTCCCCGCCGCCGCGTGCTGCGGCGAGTGCGGCGCCCGGACCTGCACCGCGTGCAAGGCCGCCGCGCACGGCGGCGGCGACTGCCCCAACGACGTGCAGCTCCAACGGGTCCTCCAGCTCGCCAGGGAGCAGGGCTGGCAGCGCTGCCAAAACTGCTGGGGCATGGTGGAACTCAACACGGGGTGCAACCACATGACGTAAGTTTAAATACTTAGTTTTTACGTCATCTTCTTTCTCTCTCCCTCTCTCTCCCTCTCCCTCCCCCGTCCAATATTCATAGGCTAGACGCATCGTAGTCTTTTCTCGCTCGGAAAAAAAGCATGGTTTAAGTTAAGTTGCTTACCCGTCGCACGTGGCACTATATAGTTGCCGCTGCGGGTTCCAATTCTGCTACATATGCGGCGCCCGGTGGAAGACGTGCCAGTGCGAGCACTGGGACGAGCACCGCCTCCTCGAGCGCGCCGAGCAGATAGACGCCCGCGATCGGGACCGGGATCGCAATGACGAAGACGCCGCGGCAGCGGCTCCCCAGGAGGTGGTACGTCCCGCAGAAGCGGCGGCGGCCCCCGGGGGGGAGATAGTACGGCCGACCTGGCGGCAACGCGAGGCGCTGCTCCAAGGGGAACGCGAGGCGGCACGGCTCCGGGAGGAACGTGAGGCGGCACGGCTCCAGGAGGAACGCGAGGCGCGGCTCGAGGCGCTCATGCGGGACCTCATCGCCAACCACGAGTGCGAGCACGAGCTCTGGCGGGGCCGGCGCGGGCCGCGCGCGTGCGAGGAGTGCGGCGACGAGATGCCCCTCTTCATCTACGAGTGCCGGCAGTGCCACATCATGGCTTGCCGCCGTTGCAGGTACCACCGGCTGTAACTGAGGAGGGACGGGGGCGCCCTTAGGCCATGTTGCAGTCGATCCCGGTATTTTCATATCCTGTCGATAGAAGAGGTACCTAGACCACGAATAAACTCAAGGGACCTCTAAAAGATGAGGTCGGCGCCCGAGACACGGCTGACATTCAGCTGTTCCTCCAAAGGCGAAGGTTTATATACACTATTTGGATGCCGGTTTGGCCCCTGTAACAATACACGCGAAGTGGATGTGTGAACTCGGCGCATATAATACACAATGGGTATACACGAAAGACGAGATACCTACAGCGGTCATCTGTCATACTTCATCAGAAGAAGTTACAACCATCACTAATCTATGGGGAAGGCAGTGTCGTCCAGCGCCTCTGCTACCACAACCCCCGCGCTGGCCGGAGTCGGCCATTGCGGCGGGAGGGAGGCAACAGACCTGCTGGAAGAGGGCCTGGGGTCCGTTGAGAATCGAGTTGCTCTCGATGGTCTTGGAGGCGGCGTACATAGCAGCCTTCGACAGTTAGACGTGTCAGCCGGAGACCGGATCTGCAGTTTAAGTACCTCTAGGGCCACTCACACAGTACGGGGTGTCCTCCTCGCCCGTGGCCTCGCGAGGTTCGGCTCGCTGCGCTCGTGCGCGTAGCCTCCGCAGGCGGCCGGGGCGATGAAGATAGGCGGAGAAGTTGTACCCCAAAATCGTCGTCCTGAAACCGCCTCTTGGCTCGGAATACTGGCAAACGGTTTATATCCTGTACCTACGCCGGGGTCTCGTTCACCTTCGTCAGGGTCCTTGAGGTGACCGGGTCGGAACTCGACCTCGACCAGATCTCGAGGCTTGTTCCGGTAGCCCTTTCCCGAATCCAACAATTAACATCGTCATCTCGGGCCGTTCTCTCTTTCTAGTACACACAGTTCGTGTGTCTACTAATTCAGATAAGAGAAGCGCTTAACTTCCTCCACTTGCCCATCGCCGCGGTCCGGTAGAAGGAATACTGCTGGTCGTCCAGGTGGTTGCGGGCGGCGAACTCGAAGTCGGGGTTCGCGCGCATGTCCTTGAGCAGCAGCTGGGTCCCTCGGTCCAGTCGTTGGCCAGCGCGTGCGTCTCGAGGAGCAGGTCGGCCGCGAGGGCCGCCGAGGCGAGCACCAGGGTTTGGCGGAATGTGCGCATCTCGCTCGCGGTCGCGGCGCTATTATTACTGAAAAAACTATGGGGAAGGGCTACTGGACTTAGATGCAACCCTGACTGGCTATGGGATACCTGATCTTCCGAACCCTCCCCCATGCGGGCACGATGGGACGGCAGCATCTCCTATATGAGTTCACCCAACCCCGCATCGCAGTCGCATTGGACGGCCTCCGTTATAGGTGGCTCGTGGGATACGGTTATAAATAAGGGTCGTATAACATACTTGAGTAAGCATTAGCACATCCACAAAGAGATCGGGATTCTAATTAGGGGTGGGATCGCGACCGCGGAAGTGAAGCGCGTCGAGCCGGCTAGTCGGAGTCAGGAAAATGGAAACCCCAGAATCGACAACTACGTTGCGTAACTTACCCTTGAGGGTCGACTCCGGATCGGAACCTCGACTCGATTGGTAAGCTGCGGGACGCGGACGACGCCTCTTGGCATCTTCGCGGCGGCGGCGGTGGTGTAACGTCAACCGGCCGGTTATTATTGCCCAGCTAGCCTCGAGGAATTTCGGTAGACGCAGCTCTCCCCCGTACCTCCTCTCGGACTTCGCAAACGGGTCGGCACATCCCGTCGCGTTCCGGGTTAGGGGAAGCCGGATCATCAAGGTTTCCAGGGGGACGTTATGCAGGAACGAACCCCTAGGAAGGAATTGGGGTGGGGGGATTGGAGCCAAGTAGACGTTGGTTTCGAGAACGGATAGCGAGCGACTCGCTTGATCTTGTAATAACGCCTCCTAGTATAGCAAGGAGACCAAAGAAGGCAGGCAACGGGCAGGCGACTCATCAGTGACTTGACGGAAGTCGACCGTTACCCTGGCATCTACATAAGTAGTAATAACTCGCAGTCAGTCCAGGGCAAGGAACTCAATGATGTGCCCGCCCATGTTACTGTTACCCTAACGACTGCCCAAAACCATCGCACGCAGCTATTTATTCACCTTGAAGGGCAATTCAACCGTTCTGCCGGCTACGAAACGAAACGAAAACCAATGTTATGGCGGGCTAATCTAATCGACCGCACCGGTTTCGTCCCCCTAACCATTCTCGGGAGCATGAAGAACACCGAGTAGAGAGGTGTCCTTGCTCCGTCGGAAGATTCATCGGCCGTCTTCGAATATGGGGATGGACGACTCGTCTAACCAGCCCTAGCTAAAATGCATATCGTGCTTGGAGGGGGCCAAGCAAGATCTGCTAGAACAATTCGACATGGGTGCACTTTGGAGATGGCATCGCGCATCCACTCGACGCGAATGTGAAGCACCGAGATCGACTTGCGAGGTCGAGTCCGTAAGGACTCATGCCTAGGAAGAGCGAGCGTACACGTGTGGTTAGGGTTCGCGCACATTCTAGTCCATATAGAAAAGAAAAGGGGTAAATGAAGTAAAAGTGCCTCCGATACGAGGAGATAGAAGCCGAACGCGACTACGGTCGAGGTTACTTGCTTGCTTGCTTATTTGATTGGGGTATCATTATAGCTACTTGGCTCGACCTGCTCATCTAGCTATCACTCACCATCAGATCAGGGCTGATAGATAGAGGTAGGGAGCTCTCTGTGCACATAGGGAGGCCACTTCGATCTCTTTGCTTTTCCTACACCTGTCTTGCATGCCCTTGCCCCTTTTATTCGTCTCCCCTGCAACATTCTCCCCAGTCGTCAACCAAGGCATGCGGGGCGATCTTTCTTTCCGACTGGCCCCTCCACCGTATGCCCCAAGGTCCGTATCCTTTCCGATGTGCTACAAAGGTAGCTTAGACTTTGAATGAGGGCATAAGAGTAGATGAGACTAGATTAGACCAGTCCATCAGGGATTCCACCGCCGTTCAATCAACATGCGGTCCATCTCGAAGACCGGGTTCTTGCCCTCGGCCCTCCACTTGCGCTTGCAGGCCTCCATCAAGCGAGATTCCTCGTCCCAATCCCTTTTCAAGGCCTTGAGAATATCGCTGTCCTCCATCTCACTCTCGCTCCCCTCCTCGTCCACTTCCCCGGCGCTCTGCTCCTCGTGTAATGGACGGGAGGCCAACAGCACCTCCCTTCCTTTCCTAATCCTGTCCGCGGCCTCGGCGCCGAGGCAGAGTCTGGGGTCGAAGCGTCCTAGTCCTTCTTCCGCCTGTCCGCTTGCGTTTCCATTTCCATCTCCGTCTCCATCCTCGGAACCGGAGCCGGCCATTGTCGCTAGGGCCGCGAGACCCAGGTATGCGTGGTATAGATCAGGCGGGCCACCGGGATGTTTGGCGAACCCACCGATGAGGTGCTGCGTCTTCTCGAGGATGAACCTGCGGGCCGGGGCGCGGTCGATCAGGGCGCCTTGGCCGAGTATATGTAAAGTGCCGCTGACCCACCACGCATAACATGTATCGGCCACTTTGTTGAGGCGGCCGTTGAACCCGGTCGATGACCTGTGCGGGTCCTCGTCGGAGAGGGAGAGCTTGGACAGGTCCGCCGACGCAGCAGCGCTGGGAGAGTCCGGGTCGAGGGATGACGAATCGGAGGACGGGTCCAAGTATGTGAATTGGCGGGAGACGAGGAAGTGGATGAGCGAAGGTATCGATGGGATTCCGGCTTGTAGGTAATGGGTCGGTGAAGCAGACGGGTCGGGGTTCGCACGGTCGAGGAGGGAAAGCGCTGCTACGGCGCAATATGCGTAACCGGCTATTAGAACTGAGTTAGCCCGAGTCCCCCACATATCTATCAAATCTCCTTCCATATGGGATAGTTGGTAGGAGGTGAGGAGACAAGAAGTAGCCACCACGTACCATGGCTCTCATGCATCGAGCTCTCGGCGATGCCCCCGTCGAAGGTCTGTCCACGTCGTATATGGGCCACCAACTTATCCACATCGAAGTCGACTTCCGGGCCGGCCTCAGCACCACCCAGAATCCAGCGTATCGTGGCCGCAAGATAGCAAGACCGCATGTCGCGGCCGCCAGCCACGTATCCGTCGGCATCGACATTCTCACCAAAACTGCCGTCCTCCCTCTGTAGCTTCAGCAGCCATCGCAGAGTCTTCCACCGGTCGACGCCCTCGAAGGCCCTGGAGCCGCCGCCGTCGGCCACTACGCCTAGCGCCAGGAGCGCGAAGTACGTGGCCGCTATGTTCGCATTCTCGGGGTCGCCGGCGACTAGTTGCTGTTGCAGGTCGCCATCTTCCGCTCCCTGCAACTGCGGCCGTTGTGGCTGAGCGTACGCGCTCCCGTACCGGGCCGGGAAGACGTGGTGCGGCGACCCGCAGAAGCCGCCGTGCGGGTGCTGGAGGGAGAGGATCCAGGCGCGGATGGCGGGGCGGTCCTCGGGCGGGATGAGGGAGGCCTTCACGGGGTCTTCGGGTGGCGACGAGAAAGAGGACGGTGACGAGAGAAGGTCTAGGGCGGCGAGGATGAAGTATCCCAGGGTCAGACGTGTACTGTCGTTGCTAGTGTAATGGTGTGGGAGCAGGGTGCGCAGGCAACGCTGCCAGTACCGGATGTGGCGGGCGCTGTCGAGGGGAGGGTCTAGGGGGTCCGTCATTCTGTTTACCTTTCAAGACAACATTCCAATCAAAAAGAAAATGATTTTGCTCGTCGAGTATTTGAAGGTTTACAAGTTCAGAAGCAGCTAATCATCGCGGGCCTGGGGAAGGTACCTAATAAGGTGGGGGGTTCGGGGGAGCTGTAAGTACCGGGATACCTGGGTACCTGATTACCCCACTATTCACAGCTAGGTATATCACCTAAGGTGCTGCAATTGGCCAATCATACACTTTTGTGGCTTGGCTTTTCTTTTCATAAGGGGGCTGAACTTAGCGCATCCCCCAGTGATCGTGATCCTTACATATGACGCTATCCGTGCATTGGCTTATAAATGAATTCTCTCATGTTTATCTCAGGCGTCAGACGTGAAGTGCATGTGAAGTTCCGCCCCCTTTCCCCTTTGACACTCGACAGATATCGCCGTAATATCCAATCCTTAGGACTGAGCTGTCATTGAGTGCCAGCATAGGAGACTTCATAAGAAAAGGAACAGAGATCCTATTCAACCGAGTTCACCAGCCGAAGTGATACAGGCTGCCGCAATCATGGCCTGGGCCTCGGCAAGGACCATCATAACCTCCCTCTCCCTCTTCCACATCACCCTGGCCTTCTTCTTCTTCACCAACCCGAGCGTGATCGAGGACCAATCCCTCGTATACGTCATCGGGGAAGCAATGGGCATGGTAGGTTTCCGCCGTCCCTCTGACACTCCACCACGACACCAGCCCCTTTTCCCCTCCGAGTTATCCGCCCCCCCATGCTGACTAGATCTACGCAAAAAAAAAACAGCCCCAAGCAGGCTCCGCCTTCTCGACGCCCTCGCCGGCCAACGCGTTCCTGGGCGTCGTGCTCCTGGTCCTGGGCGTCTCGGACCTGGTGAGCCTGTCGGCGCTGCCGGAGGAGGCGTGGCTGGTGCACCACTGGCCGGCGCAGGCGCCGCTGCGCTGCTTCGTGTTCGTGGCGCTGGCCGTGTTCGCCTACGCCACCAACAGCCCCGCGGGGCGCGCCGACCCGTCGAGGGGCCGCATGTCGCACCCGCGCGCGCCCTGGGTCGGCGCCGACTACGGCACCAGGGGCGGCGGCGCCGAGGGCCTGCGCAACCGCGTCTTCTTCACCTTCGCCTTCGTCGAGTTCCTGTTCTGGTACTGGGCCTGGACCACCCTCAAGGAGGAGAGCACGGCCTTCGTGGAGAGGAAGAGGCAGAGGGCCGGCGCCGACGGCGATAACTAGGTAACTGGTGGAGGGGAGTGGATTGATTCCGTCGGAGCGGGTTCGTGAGAGGGGTAGGAGAGGCCTTATGTGATCTTCGAGCCCTTCGGGGCTAGCGTGGCGTACGTTTTAGACGAACTGGGGGGCTACTGTATATGACCATGGTCAGGGCATGGATGAATGAGTCTGGGAGACTATATTATACTCTAAAATATATAGTAAATTAAAGCATGCTAATATTAAAAGAAGATCAATAGGCACTACGAGGCCTGGGTTCCCCTTACCTCCAGTGGAGCAACAGATAGCATGTCTACGTGCATCCCCGCAACCCCCGAAAATTAAACACACGGCCATCCACATCTCGAAGGACTCCTCACGCGTAAACGCCAATATTTTCACATGCGCAGTGGTATACGCCCTGTTTCTTAGCATCATCAGCCCAGCCTCGCCTACCAACGCTAGATTTTCTCATCCATATTCGTCCAGGCTGTCGATCCGTGTAGTCCCCGCTTGCCCCCTTCCGGTCTAGTTACCATGTGAAAGAATGAGTAACATTAGATATATTAACCCCGACTAGGAGTTACAATGTTTCTACGTCCTTGTACTAGCAGTTCGGGGATCGGGACTCGGGATACTGATAGGTGATGGGGCCGGGGTCTTTGGTGGGGGGGGCGGGCGCGGAGCAGGCTGTGTACCGAACTGGTTGTCCGGCTATCTGCTGCTGTCCGGCTGACCTTGGATGTGGGCGGGTGTGATGGCACGGTTTGGTTGGTCGGGACCTGCCCTTGCTCTTCCGGGCTAGTTATTAACTATATTCCGTCGTGGTCCTGTGCGAGTTTGATGCTGCGGCGGTGGCTTACGACGGGGTAAAAAGCGGACTAAAGGGGTGAACTAGTGGTTGGTGAACAGGTAGGTGTTTAGACACGCAGGAAGATGAGGGAGGTGGAAATGTAGGTAGGTAAGTACAAATATATGCGAATCGGCTAAAATCCAAGGCGCAGCGACAGCGAGATCCAGGAAGGGGTGCGCTTAAAATCGTGACCGTCCCGGATGGCCAGTCTTCGACGAGCAAAGTTGAGCACCGTTATACCTAGTAGCCGCAGTAAGGGAATCAAAACCCAACTGATAATGATATCTGATGTTCAATCTAGAATTATCAAAACCCCTTATCAATCAAATTTCATTAAGAATAAGTACGTAGCAGAAATAAGCAGCAAATCGAGTTTTGATTTGGTGTATCTATAGCGCAGCGCTACCCCTTCACTCCTTTCGATCCACCCACCGGGTCTTTTCGTTTTTTGTTTTTTTTTTTCACCCTGTTGCCAAGTGCTTATTCATAACTCGGTCTTGTGGCTGCATCACTCGATTTTGACGGCGCTCCAGCCGTTCATAAGCTCCTGCCACGAGTCAACGACCGTGCCGGCCCACCTCTCGAAAGCCGTGTCGTCGACGGCCACATTAAGGGCCTCCGCGATCAGCTCCCTGTCCTCCCTGTGAGGGTCGTGCTGCGTGTGATTTGTGAATGCCCAGTCCCGTAGCCGGTCGATCCAGCCACCGCCCTCGACGAGTTGCTTCATGGTCTTGATGCGACTCTTGATCTCGGCCGCCGAGGCGGTGGCCGCCGCCGACATGCTCTTGAGCTGGCCGACGGCCCTTGAGGTTTCGTTGTTGTTCGCCAAAGCCTTGTCCGAGGCCTTCATCTTATCCAAGGCACTCGTAAGGTAACCCGCCGTTAGCTTGATGAGGAATATTGATTCACGAAGCGTGCCCATAGCATGCATACCTACGAACCCGTGGAATGCACGGAGCTCGGAGTGATAGTTCGTAGGCACCACTAGCAGGTCGGTTGTTTGCTCCTTGAGCACCGCTAAGACCTCCTTTATCGAGCTGTCGATAGAAGTCCCACTTTCGGAGGTCGGTTTATGCGAGACGTGGAGCTGGAAAAAATCAGAGACCAGCTTCGCGATCATCGAGGAGATACTGTAGTAGTGGGCCTCGGGCCCTGTAAGTCCCTCGCGCTTCGCCAACAGACCCTGCATCTGGAGTCGGAGAGCTTCAGCGGTCTCGATAACGTATTCACAATCTAGTGATAAAACATGCCCTTGCTTAGAGGGCTTGAAGTCCTTCGGCTGTGCATAATCAAGGAGGTCGATGAGGCGTTCCGTGAGTAGGGATAAGTGCGCGCGTGTGCTTGATAGCATGGGGCCCTGACCAACAAGAACTTCGGTTGGCATGGAGTCCTTGCCGCCAAAGTTAGGCAGATACGAGTAGTCGGTCATGTCTTTAAGCTCGTGGTTGAGGTTGAGATTGCAGACCAGGGGGTCATCAGCGATGGAAGGTAAGGGGTGCCCAGCCTTGAATCGCAGACCCCGCCGTTCTTCGACGACGGCCATAACCAAGGTACAGCTCTTTTTAAGTCCCTCGCCGAACTCGTACATGGAGGGTATGGTGTGCCAGTTCCCCCCTTTGAACGCTTCAACCGTCTGCTTAGGGATCGTGCTCCGGAGGGCCTTGCCATAATAATCGATGAACGGTCTTAGCGGGTTGCGACGAATGGAGGTGCCGGGGCCGAAGAGACCAGGCGCGATCGTAGATATGCGGTCGAAAAATAGAGGACCCAAGGAATCGAGGATGGCGTTCTTGATATCAAACTGAGCCCAGAGGCTCTTAGCCTGAGATACACAGCCTATCAGGAGATATAACTTGAGGAGGAGCATGCGAAGGGGGTTGTTCTTCGGCCAAGCCGTCAAGTAAGAGTCCAGCCAGACGATAGCCTGGAGGATGTATTGGATGTCGGCGAGATCGAGCGGCGAGCATGTGGTATATCCAGGAGAGTGGCCTACTCTTGCAAGCTTCAGGAGACTGATGGACCCGATCATAGCGAGGTCTGAAAGCGGGTCCCCATTCGTCTTCGGAAGGATGTTGTATCGAAGGTTGTCGTCGCGCATCCCCGCATTGTAATTCTCAAGGGCACCTTTGACGATCGACGTGAAGCAAGAAATGCATTCGGATTTATCGAGTTCGGACCGGCAGTACTTGCATAGCGTCGAGTCTCTGGTAGATGTGGCCACCAAGAACCGGATCTGGAGCAGAATAGCTACTAATGTGAGACCCTTATACTTATCGCCATCCTTATTCTTGGCATCTGTGAGCATGTATATAAAACTGGTAGAAGGATGTCAACGTTGTAACTAACCTCGCCTTCCTTGAGAGCTTCCCGGCCGAGCTTCTGAACGAACATTTGAAGCTCTTCGTGATTGAGCGCTTCGACGAATTTCCTTGCGTCCTCAAAACAAGCAACACTCCAGTGATACTTCAAGATGTATTCGAGGAGATGTTCGACGCGGGTGCTCGATGTAGCTTCAGGTCCCGGTGCCGATTGGGCATCCCGCAGGAAGAGGATGCGCAGGTGAACCCTGTCATAGCGAGATTGATCGAGATCCTTAGCCTCCCCAGACCGTGCCAAGGATTTCATCAGCTTATCCAAAGAGTTCCGTAGCTGTTTCAGTGTCCTATAAAATGTAAGCGTGTCCGTACCCGAAAGAACTAAAGCGAGAGTGTCAACTTACTGGCTGTAGTTCTCCTTTTCCGAGGCGCTATTGACGAGCGAGTTCCAGACTAGCGGGTCCATAGCTAACATGAGATAGGCCTTGTCTTGGTCGCTGCGCTGGCTCCGTACCGCTTTGTACGCCTCGAGTTTGGCCTGGCCTTCCGAATCCTTTGCATCCAAGGAGTCCTTGTTGTCGCTGAGGTCCTGGCCGGAGGTGTCTGCAGGGTTTTGGGCAGGTCCAACATCCCCCTCTTCCTGGTTCTTCTCGGAAAACTTCTTTTGTGTCCGCCTATGTTGGAGTATCTCGACTCGTTTCTTCTCCACAAGGCTGGCTTCCCTCTGGCTCACATCGATAGCCTTTTCAACGACCTGTCCACAGATTCGGGACACTGAATCCCAAGCTTTCAGCCTTTCCAGGGCTAGCAGGATTTCGATGAACGTATTGTTTAGTCCACTGCCTAAGAGTCTTAACGCATGCTTTTGAAAAGCTGCTATCTTGTCTGTTAAAGGAGTCTGAGGACCCCACTGGAGTTCAATCCAGAGCCACGCTTCTGAGGCAGTTAAAGACAAAGGAACTGAGTGATCGTTACAGGTTTTAGACTGTTGATAAAGTTAGAACAGTTACAGCATGGTATGAGTTTCGGTCACTTACCAGGCCGCGAGACTCGAACTCCTTGTCGCCCCGTAGCTTTGCAAGCTTCGCAAGTAACTCCCGTGATCCCACCGGGCAAGCTGGTGTTTGCTGTCGCTCATTGTTAGCGTAGGTAGCACGAGGAAAAGGTGCCACTAACGGAGTACATGTGAGTGGTAAAAATGTTCTGCATGCGGCACCGCTTTTCGGCCGGGAAGTTCTTCTCCATAGAGGCGGTGATCTGACCGGTCAGTAGGTTCTTCCCATGATAATGACTACTTCGGCCAGTTAGAGAGAGGTCATTACCTCCTGAGCATGAAGCCAATCAGAGTTATAGATGCATGCCATCAGACATTGAGAGGACGAAGACCAGTCCTTCGGCTTGGCCTTCACCAGCCGTGACCGGAGCACCCCAATAGTCTCAGAGTAGCTGAGTTTGGCCCCATAACATGAGAATTCATAGAGGCCTAGAGCGTCGACATCTTTGACGATGGTATTGCTGTCAGCGACGAGTTTCAGAACTGCGTCGCGGCCGGCAGTTTGGTCCGAGGGGTTATCACACTGGGACCTTCCAGCGACTTCGATAGCCTAGCACCCATTTATCGTTAGCTATTACCAGACCGAAGCTGAAGGCCCTACTTGGGTTAATATCTCAGGCCGGAGTCTAAAAAGAGGTCTCATCACGTTGGCGTCGCCTCAGTCCAACCGCAGGACACGTTGTAGAGCACCGAGAAGCGACGCAGCGAGCACTAGGGCCAAACCGCCATTCGCGGACCTAGCTTCCATGTGAAACTGAGTCGCAAGTGATATAGAACCGCCGAGCTCTGGCAGGTCGCAACGCCGCGATTCGGGCGCTTCATCTATGGCGGGAAGAAGCACATAGAAACGACACCGGTCAAACTGCCACCCCGTCTCAGGTCATACAGGGCTGAAGGATTGCCGAGAGAAACACTGGGAATGCATTGCTTTTCACTTACCAGATAGTATGGGTCTTTGGTGGACTTGTATCTCTGCTTGGCGAGGCTGATAACGATGGGCCAGTTTCGCTCTTCGAAGGCCCCCTGCAGGGCTGAATCGCAGCTCCTTTTCAGCACCGGCCACGCCCCCCAAGGAGTGATATGGTTGGGCTCCATCTCGTGCATGATTTACGGTTGCGACGGTGGTAGGAGAGATGGACAGCAGTGCGAAGAAGCAGGCAGGCCCTAGCCAAATATTCGAGCTACCATTCTATCCGGTACCAGTATAACAAATCGTGCAGGCTCATGATTTTATTCAGATGCTATTTTTAAGAATTCAGTAAATCGTATGATGATATTAAATACATAATATGCTTATATACATAAGCACTTTGTTAGGAAATCAGTCTCAAAATCTTTAATCGTATATCAGGGCTTTTATAATAGTTTTACTCGGTATATAATCATTATTTAACGGTATTTATGTATTACAAGTACTTAGGTGTGTTTGGTACCTAAGTCTCCACTACCACGAACCTTCCCCGCTACCCGTCTCGGTCTATATCCAGCTTTAATGGGCTCTGACATCGACAATTGACAAGACAGCCACAATCTAGGTACGAATCTCAAAACCACGGGAAACATACCCGTAAGGAATAGACCGGGAGAATCTAGCCTCCTCATAAAAGAGGGAACGACTTTGGACTAGAGTACCACCATAGTGATGATTGCAGTGGTGATGACTTGGAGCAAGAATTCCCACAACCCGCTAGGACATCGGTCGGCGGCAGTGCCCGTGTTGCTTTCTTACCTACATCAAGTATGCACGCGGGGCAGAGGTGCAGGAAGACAAGGGAGAGTGTCCCCGGCACTATCCGGGGGAGGGAGAAACAATTACGAGGCGTGCGGTCATGACATCAATTCCCAGCACTCTCTTCAGCCGCTTTTCTTAATGTTTTTGCGTGCTCATGCTCGTACCATCATACTTTTTGCGCTCTCATAGTTTTACATGTATTGGTATATAACGTCAGTTTTATACAGGTTCATGGGATGGAGCCCAGGGCGGATTGCTTGGTGGCCTCGCTGATACCGGCTTCCGAATCAATCCAGCAATTCGAGTTATTTCGGTGTACGAAGTTAACCCACTGAAACGGATAAAAGAGCGGCCCCAGGGCAATGTGCTGTGTGTTCGCGCCGTCGATTAGGTATCTAGAAGATCCATCCGCCCGCCGTTTTCCTCTCCTCCTTGCGCTTGTTGATCTAGAGGCAGGTCAGCATGGCAAGTCCAGGTGTCCTCCCAGAATATACCGTGGCGATCTTACCCATTCCTTCTTGCATTCGCGGTATGCCCTGCTCTTCGTCAGTCTCACCATCCCCATATTCCGGCGCTCAAGTCAGGTCGGGTCTGGTCGGGTCGTCGTCGGCGGCGGACTCTGGCGAAACTCACTCGAAGTAATCGGTGCACATGGCTCTTTCTCCCCCGTTCCTATTCAGACATCGGATGCTTCTCGCGGCGGCCTCTTGGCAGGGATCGAAGTATTCGCTCTTGGATTTGCTGCGCGTGAAATTGATTAGCATGCAAGCTCATTCTAGGTTCGGGCAGGAGCATCAATGGGGGGTAGAGGCAATAGTAGTAGGCTTACTTCTGGAACTTGTGCTTCGTCTCCTTGTCCCAGGGGTCGTTCTTGTCCTCCGTCTGGGACGACATCTTGAACCGTCGGCTTGGGAGTCACGATTGTGGCATCTGCTCAATTGCAAGCGCAAGATAGAGAGCTACTACAAGGGTCTAACGAGAGATCTGGAGCAGCTACATAATGCATTTGGTGGCTCGAGCGTCCCCTAGGTCTTTATCTCCGGGTCCCCATTATTTATCTCCGGATACACTCCCCCCCTGACTTGAATAACACAGTCGGAGGTCGGACATCCAGCCATCACTATCGAGACTTGATCTCGACAATCTCCCAGCAGCCTGTCATACAGGTTGAAATGATTTCCGTAATGGTTGCTTACTATTTCTACTTGCGGCCATTATATGTCTTTTCGCCTCTGGGGTCGTTCTGCAACGCCTGTTAAGATACAGACTCGAGATGGCCTCGAGAGAATGGCCCTTTGAGCCCTTCGAGGTATCGACGAAGTTGGCGAGGCCATCTAGACTCGGCATTAGAGGTACCGGGGAGAATTAGCTCCCTAATAGAGATTCGCCTCCGCATATTACAGAATATCCATGCGTCCAGTAGGCTATCGAGACTATATACAACATGAGAGATTAGGCGCTCACTATAATGTCCGTGAAATCACGTCTCGTGCTCCAAGGAACGCTTCCTAATCGCAAAAAACCAGTCTGGTGCCTCATTACTATTTCCGAGCGACCCTTTCATCCAACAGGTGTCTTGGCCCTTGCGATTACCCCAGCCGGCGCCGACGCACACGCTATAATTCGCGCAAGTGGCGATGCACTCCTCAACGCTCCTCAGGCCCCCAATGTCGACGTCAATCGTAGCTGCCGCTGTACTATCGGTGTCGTAGTCGACATCGCACAGGACCAAAAACGGGTCCTTGTCGAATACCGGTTGGTAAGTCGTTCCGTTCGCCTCCGGACACTTGAGCGGTATCGTTGGTAGAACCAACAGAGACGGCGTAGGTGAAGCAGCCGTCGGTATGGTTGCTGTTCGTATTGTGGAACTAGAGAATCTGGGTTAGCATCGTCTAATCTTATGTGCAACACGGGCGATGCTGAGAGGACTCACTCTTGGTCGGTTGCATCCTCCGCCTCGTCGCGTATGCCGATGGACAACCCCAGGCTCAACCCAACCGCAAGTCCGACGGCGACAAACGCGAAGATCGGGCCGAAGACCAACCAGAACTTCTTCCTCGGCACGCCCAAGATCGAGAAGGTCCTGTTCCCGTGGCCCGCGTGTGCCGCGGGCGGCGACTTACCGGCACGGGGGAACCTCGAACTGAGGTGCACGCTCCCGGTCTCGCTCACCGGCGAGTAGTCGGAGAACGCGCTCACGGGAGCCACCCAGTTCACCGACCTGTTCTGCGAGCCGTCCGGAGTGTCCCAACCCCCCTTCTCGGGGACAGGCGGCGACTCCTTCGGGGGAACCGGGGGTGAGAGGACGATGCGTGGCGGTGACGACGGCCCGCGGATGATAGGGTCCGGTCTCTGCGGGAGCACGACCGGCCCGTTAACAACCTCCGGGAGTTGCGATTCGCGTGCGACTCCGAGGCCCGGCTGTGAGAAAGGCAATATCTGCTTAGGGGACATGGCATTGTCCTAGCACCAGATGTGAAACCGCTTCGAGGGAAACAGACATCTTGCGAGGAGTCACAAAAGCTAAAGTGTCGGGCTCTGGACTCTCGAACAGAAGGAATGTCCGTATGCGCCTCGTTGAAATGGATGGCCGGTTACGTATGATCTGATCCCATATGAGAGCGTTGCATTCGTGTTAGGGGCGAACCTTACGCCCCTGCAGGAACGGAGTAACTGGCAGGCCTAGTCTGGCCGTGGCCGGAACGGGCGACACTCAGAAATGCATATTTCATGTTATTCCTTGGCGGATTCACAGCCGTATAGTAACAGCGCAGGCTTCATACCGATTAAGGCATCTAAGCAGCCGCTTTGAGAAAGACCTTTTCTTGGTAAATGTAATCTTAGTGGCTCTAGTGGTCTAGAAGCTTATTAGTATGAAACTCGTAATCATTTGTACTTTTTACTCTTCGTTTTTTGAGAGAATGCTACTCAGCTACCATATGCAGATATCGCTCAAATCCCCGTCCTCCAATCATCAAACGCCGATCACCTCTTCGCACGTGGCTCAGCAACGGCACTCTCGGCCCAGGTGCAACTTTATTTTAAGAATGGGAACATTCTGCCAGGTAGGATTGGCGGCTGATCCTTCTCCTACATTTTGTTCGTGAGAAGGAACCCGGATTCGGCCGACGTTTAAAATCGCAAATCCCCGCCAACTCCGAGGAATAGAAAGGAATCTCTAAAATATAGCAAACCAACACCAACTACCACTTCATTCGCTTGGAATGGCGTCGAGCGTAATTTACATTCCTCTAGGTATCTGCTACCAACTTGTTACGCCGAAAGCGATTCCAATTCCCCGACAGGTTACCCACTAAGTAATCCTCTTTCAGCCACCCTCTCATCCACGCTCTTCTGCTACGAAACCACCCCCGATCTCAGATCTCATGTCGCGCATATCGTAGTAAGCCCATCGAGATACTGTGCCGCCCTGCAGCCTGATGTCTTGTTTCAGGAAAGCGTTTTTCGGGACACAGCTAACCCCAACGCCACGAAGCGTTACTACACTACACGGGCATACTCTACGTATTGTGCAATTGTTGCCTTGCCCTTGGGCCGGGGCGCTGACGCCCCCGGATCTTAGTCCCCCAATGATCCACGTAATCGCATCATTTACACGTACGAATGGAGCAACCGGAACGCCTCGATTCTAGCCCACGTGAGACCTATATTGGTAGTGACAAATGATGTGGTCCCATGCGAAGGTCGCATTGGCAGTTCCTTGCCTGGTAAATAGATGCGCAGTCCAAAGTGATTTTCCCATGGCTACCTGGCTAACGGACGACTGGGGTTGGTTGCATTCAGTCTTGGCAGATTGTCAGATTGGCAGTATGTTTCAAGCAACTCTGCCCACAAACTGCAGGTCGTATATCTCGTAAGCATCCTGCAAAGCCAGATAATAGCTGGCAATTTACGTTCTCTTCAGTCGTATCCGGTGCTGCGAGATTCCTCCGCTCTTGGGCTTCCCCAGGTCTCGATCTGCTTATGTAGGAGCATGTGGTGAGGCAAGTGACGCTAGGCTGGCGGGATGAAGAGCTGAGGTTATCCTAGCGCTTAACCAGCGCCCCAAGCACCCTGGTTAGGGACTACTCTAATTGTTAGCGCGTGTTCGGGTGGACCTTTGCGGCTCTCACGATGACTTCACATGAAAAACATAGAGCATTACTAAATTGCTTTTCCTGCAAGAATGCGGGGACACTTGATGACAATCCCCGGCGAGCATCGTATGGGGCCCAGATTTCCACTATTGTGTTCAGTCGCTTACTTACGAGCAGCAAGGCCACGCTACATTGGTGGCTCGCGATGACACGATCAAGATTCGACAGCTTAACCTCTTCGTGAAATCTCATAATATTTCCATTGTTTCTCTGACTGCAAGCCTGTATTCAATACAGTATCTAGAGATATTTTCTGTTAGCTACCTCCACCAGGTCCTCTCCACGTCAGCGTAGATTCTCATACAAAATTGTACGGGATAAGACATCATCTGATGATTTGTTAGTACACGGCATTATTGTACGTTACCAAATGCTGACCTTGGACGAGGTGGCTGATTATATTCTATATATTTTTCTAATACGGTTGCATATCGACTCTGGTTGGAAGATAATAGGTAGGCGGAGGTAACTAACAGGAAATACCCCTGGATACCGTAATATGGCGCAAAAGATATTTATGTTAGCCACGAGTGTGGTATATCAGAAGCCGCGGAGTGCAATGGAATTAATGAGTAATATCGAAACCAATATCATAACCAAACACGTCTAGCTTGCTTTTAATGGCAGGTGTTGGGTAATCAGTGCAAGACAGGAACGTGATGTTACGTATGATTCTACGGGAAGCTTAGGGGATAAATTGAACACCATCCTTGGCTGCCGGAGTTGAAGCGGTAACCTGACCGACTAGATAAATGGGAATAAGAACCTTGTCTTTCATCCGGACCTACTGGGCCCAATGGCTCAGTGGTGACTTGACGGTGTGTTAATAAAATCCCTTCTGTCAGGGGTTTTCCTAACGTCTTGGCAGGGTGTTCTTAAAGGTGTTCATCGCTGATCAAGGCGGAGAGTTTTTTGTCAAAGAACACAAGTTCAATCCTATATATGAACCATTTTTTTCCCTCCCCACCCCCTTTTCCTCAAATCGCGCCTAATATTAACACGTCTTAAATAAATCGAGGACTTAAATGGAGAGAAGAAAATGATTATGTCCTTAAGTTCTCGAAGTTCACCTGCTACTTAATAAATGAAATTAAGAGCCTCGTCTTGCAGCTGGACCTGCTGAGCTTGATACTCAGTGGTAGACTTGACGGCTAGCTAAAATCCCAGAAGCTTGGTTTATTCGTAGATCAGCATGGTTTGAGATGTGCTTAAATGTGTTCCTCCCAGCATCTATGGCCGAGCTTTTTTTGCCAATCTCTGTGAATGATACGAGTTCGATCCTATATAACATAAGTTTGGCTTTTTTGCTCTCTTTATCCCTTAATCTGATATGGTCACTATTCCTATTCTACGTGAATGTCTTTGTAAAGTCAGTTATTTCTTCACGTCACTACCAGCCATCCACACCTCTGGTAGGTTTTCAACAAAGCACATCTAAGAATTAGCAGCAGATGCTGAAGGCGTCAGGCCTGTCAAATAGCATGTACACAGCAGTTACAGACCACGTGACTCTCTTGCTGACATTGATACTGTGCCTGAATTCTGGGCTACCGTTCTCCTCGATCACCCGCCCCGATTCGCAGTTGAGGAAACCATTGAGCACCTAGCTATGATTCGCCCTGACGTTGAACCATCTGAGTCAGCCGCGTATCTTGCGTTGCGCGACGTCCTCCAGAAGATTCACACAATCCGCGCACAGGCCTCATTCGATCCAAAGAAGGATATCAGAGGCATCAGTCTTCCCCAGCGAGGACTGCTCGAGGCTGTTCGCATCTACGGAAGCCCACAAGCGGGGCTCGGAACGTTTCCACCGAACTATACTTCATCTGATACGACTCTGCGGTCTATGTCCATCACCAAGGACCGCTTACTGGCAATCGGGAAGCTGAGATTCCCAGACAACCTGGGGGGGCTGGAGGAATATATCCGGATGACTGGATTCTTGCGGAAGTTCGTTCCCTGGTACCAGCAGAAGCTGGAGCCCCTGCAAAAACGCAAAACTGAGATACTCGCAGAACTGTGTTGTTCATAAAGATCTATTGATAAGTTACTCTAACGGGGGTTAGCAGTTAATACACAGTACCATCAGCCGTAAGTAGGTTGGTGATGGTCTGTGGTTGGAGGTTACCTCTCGCAAAATTCCCTAAGCCTCGTTTTTCTCTGTTGCTGCCTTAGGCTTCCACGGATTAAAGAGGTCTCCCACGCCATTTCGTGGCTACTACAACACCACACTGAATCTCGCCACTCTGCACCTTTTCGATTCCCGACCATATTTCGTTTCAGGGGACTTTATCCGTTTGTAAAATTTGAAGTGAAGTAGGGATCGCATATCGTAAACTACACAACCCAACTAGCATCACATGCAGACGCAACGAGAGTGCAGCGTAGATCAGCCAAGATGGCGTCGGGTGAGGAGCAGGCCGAAACACCTGTAAGTTAAATTTCTTCGGCTTCAGCGAACGACTGCGATTATGCGGCCCCTGGGAGGAACCACCGATCCTGGTGATTGATTTTCATGGAGGGGATGTGCCCGTCGATGAGCTCTTAGTTTTCATTTAATTTTCATCATTGCCGAACGCTTCTCTACGTATTTGACTAACGATGTGATAGTTTACTGGAATTTCTGCTCCGGTCCCCGATATGAGCGTGTTCAAGACCGTAAATACCAGAAACAAAAAGCTGGCCGTTGCCTTCGCCGAGGAAGCCATCGACGAAGCCGCTGTTCACTTGGGTCCACGAATCGTGTTCTTCTGTGATGGAGGGACCGACCCACGCCGACCTATCCTCGGGTCTGGCATCACGTATAGGGAGTTACCTAGCCACTCCCGTGGCTGGGTCGACTTCGCCTTCGCGTTGTTGGGGTCGAACGACTCCGGGCTGGCCGAGCTGGTAGGCGTGAACTGCGCCCTGTCTATCGCGCTCGAAGAGAAGAAAAGGCGCAGAGGGGAAGCACGCGAGTTCCCGAAAGTCCTCGTCTTCACGGATTCGATGAACGTGATCACATGGACCGAGCACCTCCTGGACGCCAGGCCGAGCGCCTGCAATCGCCTCGACAATCCGGCTTTCAAAGACCTTTCTCGGCACCTCTCCCGCCTTGCGAGCCGCAAGATCCTAGTGGAATTCCACTGGGTGAAGGGGCACGCGGGTGCCAGCGGCAACCGCCGGGCTGACAGGCTTGCCAGGCTTGCAGTTCGCTGGTCCGTGACACGGGCCCGGAGACCGAGAGCCGATCAGGGTTATGAAATCACCTTGACGCCGCACACGCTACCGGAGACATGGTCTGTCGAAGTACCGGTGCCCAAGAAGCGGAAACGTAGAGAGATGGAAGAGGAAGACAAGGGGCTGCAAGGGCAGCACGGCGAAGAGCAGGAGGAGGGAAAGTCCCCAGATACGAAAAGGGCGAAGACGGAGTGAAGCACCTGAGCCTCTGCTTCGAAGTTGTAACAATTAGGCTGATCGCTAGGAACGAATGTATAAAATATGTAAAGGTATAAATTAACTTGGTTAATTTGGGCTTTGGAAAGCAGTAACTAAAGAGTTTTATATATAATATAAAAGCCCCGGAATAATAATTTTACGAGATATTTACAAGTTGATAAGTTTTAATAAATAAGTAAATTACTTATATTTTACGATGTATCTTTTAAAAAATAATAATTTAATTATTATAATTTATATAATATTTATATATAAGGTCGTTAGGTTTTAGCCGTATTATTTAGGCTAAGCTAAAGATACGAAATAAATATACTAATAATTAATACGATAAATATTTAACCTAATATTTTCGAATATGGTAATTATTAATAGTTTTTACGGTAATAATAAATTATACGCCTCGGTTACAAAAAGCCTTATTCCGAAACCAACTGTTAGGTCCCCGTAAGTACGTAATTTTTTAACTGATACTGGCTAGGAGGTTAACTTGCGCAATGCCGACAAGTTTCGACCCTAATAAACCTTATACCTTTTGGCTGGTTCGGCAAGGGGAATCTCCTACAAGGCAGATAATAATTTAGGAGATGTTAAGCTTTTCGCGGTAAACCTTAAGTCCGTATAAGATAGCTGCTTTGCAACCTTTTGCTAGTCCTACGACTAAAAGTGTTAGATATCAGCCAGGAAAAAGGGCTAGGAATTCCAGATTAGCTACCTTTAACCTTAATCGATTTTACGGCTTTTCGAATCCTTATTAATTAAAATAGCTGAAATATGCCGGCCAAGTCCGAATATAAAGTCCCAATATTCCGTATTTCTAGAATTTCGACGGAAACGGTTTCGATAATATTACCCGATTTAAATAAAATAATCGGCCGAATAAAATATATCGATATTTTTATCGATATTAATAACTTTTCCGAAAAGAATCGGGTTTTACTTTTAATTTTTAAATACGATTTAATTTAAAACGTCAAAAACAATCGATTTTTACGTAAATTTATATTAAAAAATATCCGGCTTATAGAAAAATTACTAGTAAAATTAGAAAATAACGATAACAAGTTTAAAAACGTCGAAGTTTAACTTTTAAATCGATATAAGGAAAATTATAAGCGATAATTTATCCGGCTATTCCGGATTACGAAAACCGTCTAGAATTCCGTTAAGAATAGTCGTCGATAGGGGCTTGCATAACTGGGTAATTTGCGAGAAGGTTAGGGTTTGGTAAAGCCTAATAACCGATAGCATAATTTATTAATTTATTTAATTTGGTTCCACGGTTACCTCTTCTTTAGGGAGAATATAATATTTATATAATATTAGTTTATACCATAATTTATTTATTTAAAATACTTGTTACGGTACTAAGCCGAACTTATAGGCTAGAACTAGGTTAGAGCTAGAGAACCTTAGCGTGTCTTCTACGGACTATATAATTTATATGTATATAAGGAGGGATTCTTCTTTAGATCTGTTTCCAGGTTCATCAGCTTGTTATTTTATCAATAGCTTTAGAAATTAAATCAGCCTTGCCTATTTAGAAGTCCAGACGCTATAACAATACTTTTAATATTATTAAATATAATTAAATTATTTTTAATATTTAAATTTTTACGATACGATTATTAATATAAACGGTATAATTTAATTTAATAATTAATTAATAAGTTGAATTATTATACGTTACAAGTTTTTATTTAGCAATATTAATAAATTTCAAGTAATATTTAAATTGTTTAAATAATGTTTAATATCGAAAATATTACCGCTTAGTAATTTTCAACTAAGATTAAAGAATTAGAAATTAAAATTTAATAACTTATAAAATATAAAAAGATAATTTTTATAGTTTAAATTAACGCTTCGAAAATTAAGATTAAGAAATTTTATCTTTATAATAAAAATAATATTTAAAGTTTCTTTATATAAATACGAATATATTTTCGATTTTAAGATCTTAATAAATTTACGTATTAAATTCTTATTATTATAGTCTTTTTAACGATAAACGTTTTTAATTAGTTTAAATTATTTATAAGAGATTATTTTAAAAATACGAAACGATATGGAGAAATTTACTACGGAGATTTTTTTCCAGTTACGTTAATTTTAATAACTTTAATAAAAAACGTATTATAATATAGCAAATTTTATAGCTACGTTAAAAAGGATTAATATTTAAATACGTAATAGAGTTTCGAAATTTAATAACTAAGATAGAATAAGTAAATAATAAGGATAATATTTTAATTAATATATTTTATAAAAGCTTAAATGAAATTATTAAAAATAAAATTATTAAGTTCGAATAGTTTATTATTTTAAATAAATCTATTATTTAAGTTAAAGAAATTAATAATTAGTAATTTAAACGATAAAATGAAAAAATTAATATCGCTTACGATCCGGATTTAATAAGGTTAATTAAAAAAATTAAC
Organism: Monosporascus sp. CRB-8-3; assembly: GCA_004155055.1. Taxonomy (NCBI): domain Eukaryota; kingdom Fungi; phylum Ascomycota; class Sordariomycetes; order Xylariales; genus Monosporascus; species Monosporascus sp. CRB-8-3. The sequence continues at coordinate 21,225 of QJNZ01000325.1, read as the reverse complement.
TAGGCCTTATAAAATTCAGAGCTATAAAATAAAAGAATTAAATCCAGGTTAAATATTTTAATTATAAAGGGTTAGAATATAAAACGTTTTAATAAAAGAAATTTAAAAAATCTTGATAGGATAATTAATAGTTAATTTTCGAAAAAATAATATAAAAATAATAAGGATTTAAAAATAATAATTCGATTTTAAGATAATTTTTAACTATTTAAAAAGTTTCGATAATAATTTAAAGCAGTTAAAGCGTTAATTTTAACGGTAATGAATTAATAAATAATAAAAACTCTTATTACGATATATAATAATATAATAATATAAAAATTTGTAAGAGTATAGACCCCAGGGAGTACCCTACTTAAGTCCGAACAAGAACTTTCAGCGCATAAAGCGTTAAAACTGCTAATATAGTTATGTGTACGGAGTAGCTAGTCCTTTCTATTCCTTTATAAAATTACGAAAAGTGGAAAAAGCTTATAAAATATATTTGCCCGAACTTAATAAATGAAATAAAAATAAAAGCGAAATTAATAAATATTATAAAAATAAATAGTAAAGTATTAAGATTAAACGGAAAATATATACTTAAAAAGTTAATTTAATAATATATAACGCGCATATATAAAAAAGAATTTAATTTTAAATAATAAAAAGAAAATAACAAGTAAAATATCAGATATTCAGACCAATTGTTAGCTCTACTGAGCCACGAACCCCGTAGGTCGTATCAGCGACTGTTGTTAGACAGTCTCGTATCAGGAGTTATATGGGGTCCTGTCCTAGCCTAGTCTTCTTAGCTATAGGGGGCTGAATTCTTACATAAAATCATATATATAAATTAACCTTAAAATTTAATAATAACGAAAATCCTAACGTTTATTTACTTTTATATATAAATAATGCGTTATTTATAAATAAGTATAATTAAAAAGCCTTTTAAAAATATAAATATAAAAGGGAACGAAAAGCTTAATATTTATATAAATAATAAATAAATTATATATTTAATTACGAAATTTATAAAATAAAAAGCTTAAAATTAAAATAAATATTTATTAGTATAATAATTACGAATAACTTTATTAAGCTATTTAAGCCTTAATAAAATTAAGAATTTATTCGGCTATTAAATTTTAAAAACCTTATTTTAAAACTAAAAAAGCCTAGGAAAGCTTACAATTTTAATCATAATTATAACGCTATTAAAACGAAGGCATATTACGCTTGCCGCGGCAACGCGGTAGCCTTACGTTTTAAGTATCCGTACGAATACTATATCATGCTATAGGAAACCGGTTCTTATAGGCCTATACGGGCCTTTCGAAACGAACCTTTAAAATCTTCCGATTCGTAAATACCTATGTTTACGACATACGTAACGTGAGGCTACCGCGTTGCCGCGGCAAGCACAATATGCCCTCGTTTTAACAGCGCTAGCCGTCATACGCCCTAGGCGGGGGGTTTGGCCCCCCCGCGCCCCCCGGGCAGTTAACGTTGGACATGCCAGGTGGCGGCGGTACGGTGGCAGGTATTGCCGAAACCTTCCTATTTGGGACGTGCCAAGATCCAAATACGGTAATCGGCTCCAAGGGAAACAAATTTTCGACACAATAACCCTCGTCCACTCCGTTCGCAAGCTCACTACGTTAAAACGAGGGCAAATAGCGGAAATTTAGTATGAGAAAGAAAAAAAATAAGCATTTTCTCGAATGCGAATTTCTAGTATAGCGTTATACTCTCGGTTTTAAAGGTAATTTTAATTATTTTAAAAAAAGTATACGGTTAAAATAATAATAGTAAAATAAATAGCCGGGTTATTAATAATAAGAAAACGAACTTAGCGTAAAGAATTTATTAATTAATTATATATAATATAATAAATTACGATATAATACGTAATATAAAAACTTAATTATATAACGAACGCGTTTTCGGCTTTATATGTCCCGTTTTAATAACTAAGAGTTATATTAAAAATTTATAAAAGTTAATAATATTAAAATATTAAGTAAGTTAAGGTTTTTAATCTAATAAAAAGAGAGGAACGTTAATTAGCGGGGGTTAAAATAAGGTAAAGTTAACCTAAGCGTTATAACGGGAATAAATTAAGATATAAAGTAAAATCATATTAGCCAGTTTTCTATATTAATACTCGAGTTAATAGATAAATAGAAATATCCAGATAGCTTTAGACTGTAATTAAATGGCTATATATACGCTCGTTCCCCTAGACCTTTCCTATGTTACGCTATGGTAAAAAAAATGTAGTAGATTTGGATATAAACGAAACGAACAATGTTGCTATAACAACTTAAGCAGCTGGACAACAGCCTTATGCCCATCCTCGGCAGCGCACAATAGCGGCGTCCGATCATACTTATCCTTTGCGTCGGCATCAACCTTGCCTGTATCAAGTAGCAGCTGGACGATAGCAGCCCGGCCGCGCTTTTCCGGCGTCCAGTGCGTGGCCGGGGGGAGGCCGCACCCTGCTGATGCAGTTTCTGCTGATGCCGCAGGAGCAGATCCTGCCGTGCAAAGCACCTCGTACATTGCAGACACTCGAAAGGCTTCTCCTTCGTGTGACATCGTTCATGCCGATTCAGATGTTCCAGCTGGGCGAACGACTGAGTGCATGTCGCACAAACATAGGGCCGCGGCTTGCCGGTCTTTGGCGAGGGAAACGGCGCGGCAGTGTTCTGAGCGGGCTCCGGCTTCGCCGTTTGAACGGATGCTACAATTGGACAGTACAGTCAGTCAGTGCATGGCGGAGTGGATTGCTAAGGATCACCGTTGCTACTGCTCGAGGGACCCATCGTGCTCGTGTCTGTCTCTGCAGACATGCTCGAATGTGGTGCTGGTGTCACATCAGACCTTGCCTGGTGCTGGATAGCACACGGCAGGTACCCGAGAACGATCATGGAGGAATCGATCGGTGCCTTGACAAGCTTGAAGCTCCCGGAACGGCGTCCTGTCGGAGAGAGGTCGTGGTGCTACCTCGGCTAGCTGCTGTAGCTGTCGAGCTGAGTGAAGCTTGCGAGGCTGCCGAGCCCTGAACAGAAAAGAAACGTACCCTCAGCACGCCTCCGGAACAGTGCGTGTGGTCGTTACTGTCCGCGCTGACAGGCCACGATCCAGAGGGCCTCTGAACACCGGGCGAGTAAATCACGGTCTTTGGAGCGGATGCTCGCAGTCAATGGAGCCGGGACATGCGGCTGCGACACGCCCAGCGCACCACGAGACTTTCCCCGCGCCACTGTTGGCAGTCGCCTTACCAAACTAAGCTAAGCGTCAAACTAGGGATGTACCTCTGACTTCATCAAGCGGCGATCTTATGAGCTGCGCCACATGTGGCTCTATTCTCCCTTAATCAACACTTCGCACTCTACTTGTACAAGTTACAAAGGTATTTTCAGTTAGTTACCTCCACCCGCCAATTATTTTTCAGATACGGCTAGCATGTGGCTTCCCATTTAATTTGTATATGCCAGCAGTCACAGTAATCAAATGCAGGATACTAGCAAAACTCTGTATTGATAATTTTACAGACTGAAAACGTCTGGGGCGAACCGCCCTTATATACATAATCCATACTTAAAGGGTTTTTTTATAACAGAGGGTGTCCTAGGTAACATTCTCTAGCCTAGGCCCACCAGCCGTGATCATCTTAAAATACCAACTGCCGACACGCCCTTTTGCTTTAGGTGATCTCGGCCATTAAACCCCTGTATCTGTTAATCTCAAATACCTTCTGATTCGTTCTGTATCTTTTTTAGTCCTAAATTCGTTACAAATCGCTCGAAATCAGCTTTATTAAGGGGTTTTGTTAGCTTATCTGCTAGGTTATTTTTGCTTTCTATATACTAAAAGCTGATATTACCCTTTTATACCTTCTAACGTACGTAATAATATTCCAGTCGAATATAACGTTTTTTCCGTATTATTTATATTTTTGTTATTTATTTTAATATACCTGTATTATTTTCTAAGATAGGAATAAGGCCCTTAGGTATAAGCCTTAACTTTATTAGAAAGTTTCTAATCCCGATAGCCTCCGTTATAACTATATCTGCTTTTACGTATTCTGCTTTAATAATATATTTAATAATAACGCCCTATAGCTTTAAAATCTATAATACGGGCGTTCCAGTTATAAAAAATACGTAACTTATTATGGACTTAACTAATTTACCGTTTATAAAACTTGTATTTATTATTCCGAATAGGCCTAAGTTATTATATTTCCGGTATCGAAAAAACAGGTTTGCCGTACCGTTTAGGTATTGCGGTAATTTCTTAATATATTCCTGGTACCTGGGGAACGAGTTATCTATGAATTTAACCCAAGTTAACGTTATGAACGTTATATCCGATCTGTTAATGTAACTGGAAAAGTTAAATTTCCCTATACGGCTTATATATTCGTAAGTATTTTTCTTACTTATTACGCTTTTTTCGTTTTTTACGGCGTACTTTAAGTAATCCTTAATAAATAACATAGGCTATTACTGTATAATATCCAGTCCTAATAATGTTAATAACTTTTTAATATATTGTTATTAATCCAACCTAATATTTCCCGTTAATAAAAAACGAATAATTCGTACGCCTAAGTACTAATTAACGTCCCCCAGGTTCTTAATAAATACATCCTTAATTATTCCCTTAACGATATTTTTAAAACGTTATCTATTAAAGCCGAAAAGAAGGAAATTATTTACGTATAAAACTATAACGTTTCTTATTTTAAAATTATAATATATCGCATCGTCCGAAATTAACGGACGAAAACCTTATTTCCTAAATATCTTTCTTATTTTCTTTTATTAAACAGTTCCGGTTTACTTTAAGCCGTATAAAAAATTTATTAACTTAATAATTTTCTTAAGAAAAAACTAATATTTTATTTTATCCTTTAGATATACGTCGAAATACTTCTTTAATATAGGAAAAAACTTTATATAAATATCCTTTATCAAATTACTATTTAAGTAAATAATAATAAAATCGATTTGAAATATATACTAGCTTAGGGTAATAATTAACGTTATTAAAATTTTCCAATATACAGCCCTTATAATACTGGCTAACGTTTCGTTATAATTAATTCCCTTCCGTTACATAAATCCCTTAATACAAATACGGGCCTTATACTTCTTTAGCTCTTTTATAAACGTATATTTTTTTAAACACCTATTTCGTATTTATCAGGTATCCGTATACCTTATCGTTTAATATAAAATAAAAAATTTTGCGTTAAAAATTCTTTTTAATTTTAATAAAAATAATTTTAAACCATATTTTGCGTTTTAAGCCTTTTATAACTTCCTTCAGTAATAAACCGTCGTCTATTATAGCGTATAGCTTATAGCCGTTTTCGTTTTAATTTTTAACATTTAATAATAAGTAAAAATAAAAAAAATCGATATTATTACTTTCTTAAGTTAAAATTAACTTTAACTTACGTATTAGGTTTAGTACTTTATCTAAGGTTTTCAAGGTATATAATTCGGGAACTGTTTTTTTCGAATATCCCTTTTTTCGCTTAATTTGCTTAATTCCCTAATTCGTATCATCCTTTAAAATAACGTTATCGTTTTTATTTTTTACTTTAATATTTTATTTTTAACGGTATCTTAATCGCTTTTATACGAGTTACGGAAATAACCGAATAATATCCTTCGGGTTAAAAGGTTATCCTAGCTTTTTTAAGTTTTTATAAATAATGACATACGGTATTATTAGCAATTTGCCGCTTTTTAATAATTACGCCTTATAATTATATATCTCTTAATAATCTAGCAGTATTTTTTTTACTTTACGGGTTATTAATTTTTTTAATTTAATTCTATAATTCTTATCGATTAAAATTATGCATTTATTACTAAGAATCCGAAAATAATTATTATTAAGCTTATAAAACTTATTAAATTCGAATACGTTTTTAAAATATTCGATCGGTATTACGTTCTTTATTATTAATTATCTAATTTTATTAACGGTATACGTTATTATTTTTATTATAAAGTTCTAAAAACATATCGGTATTTTTATTTAGGCCGTAATCGCGCGTATTTTAATTTAAAGGAATTATATCCTTCGTTTTGCAACTTTATTTTAATACTGGTTATAAACGCTAAAAATTATTAATTTAATACCTTCCATTACGTAAAAGTTTTCGATAATCGTTATATCGAACTTTTTACCGTTATTAAAACGTAAAATTTACGCTTTTTTTCTTTTATTTTTTATATTTAATAACAACGTTTTTAAACGTTTAAATATTCGGGTAATATACGTATATAAACTTTGCTATACCTCATTTTTAATCCTAAACAAATGGTACTCCTTATAACGTAACAAGTTATTTATAATAAACTCGAAATAACCGTTATTTTCGATATTAATAAGCTTAACGGCTTCTATATTATACTAAGTAATTTCTTTTACGTATATTGCTTTTTTCTGTAAATTAATAAACTGTATTTTCCGTATCTTTCTCTTATTACAAACTATATAAAGAAACGATTTTATATTGTTAAAATTTAAATTTATCTCCGTAAACCTTTTAATAATCTAAATTAATCGTTTAATATTAAAATAATAAAGCGGTAATATTAAAAGATAATTTCTCATTATAACTTCGTTTATTATAAAAACCTTTCCGTCCCTAAATGCTCTTATAAAGGTTATTCTTAAGTTATTAACCAAGTTACCGTTATTTTTCTTACTAAATACTTTCTCTAACGCGTATCTTTATTAATAATCTCTATTATTTAAAAACTTTAAACCTTTAATAATAAATTCCGGTTCCTATAAAACTATAAAAAAAATCTTTTTCGAGGAACGTTAATAATTGTTAATTTAAATCTATTAAAGTTAATTAAAGTATTTCTATTTAAGTAACCTTTCTTTTTATAAAATATTTTTTTAAAAAATACCTTTAAAGAAAAATCGTTAATATATAACGTATACTTTATTATAATCTCGTTATTTTTTATTAAAGCCTTTTAAAGGTTACTTTACAATACCGATAAAAATAACAGCCATGGGTTTTTTACCTATTATAATATAAATTCTCTTAAACTTAATATTTAATACCGAGTTTTTTTTCGAAATCGCTTATATTATTAATAATATTAACGTTTATTTTTAAATCTTAAAATAACTTATCTTTATCGTTCTCTATAAAGGAATGTATATACAAAAACGTAGCGCTACCCATAACTATCGCCTTAATTGCTCCAAGGCAATCAGCCACTATAACTTCAAGGCTCTCGGTTACTTGCAGCCGTAATTCAGGGTAATCGGTTCCTTGCAACTTAAGGCTTTCAGCCCCTATAATTCCTTAAATCATCTTTTGAACCATTTTATCGTACTACTGTATAAAGTCCTAAAGCTGCTATTCGTTAACGTAAACGTTAAAAATCTTTCCGTTTAAACGGTACAGGTTTTTTAAACCTTTAAGAATAAATTACTTTTCGCTTTAACCATTATTACAAGTATTACGAAAGTTATTACTTTGGTTATTTTAACTATTATTACCACTATTATTACGCTAGCCACTATTTTAACCTTACTTCTTTTTCTTACCCTTGCCGTTCTTCTGCGGCTTAGGGTAATCCTTTGCTAAATACCCATACTTGCTACAGTTAAAACAAAATAACTTTTCGTTCTTATTCCATATAAACTTGCCATTTTGGGAGTTATTATTATTATTTCTATTTCTCTTACCTTTTTATACGTTAGCGGACCGTCCGTTATTCTTATTTTTCTTATTAAATCGATCGTGGAATTCGCTGTTAAAGTCGTCGATCAGCTGCTGGAAAAAATAATCCGTTTACCGCAGTACTAATTAAATAATTTTGTATCAACTACTAACGCAGTCCTTTATAATAATAAGAAATATAATAATCTGTTCCTCTGTTCTAAGTTATATATTATAACCCTTTACCTTACGGAAAAACTTTTGAAATTTAATAATAAACTATACCGGGTTTCCTTTATTATAAATAACCTTACTAAACTTTTTTTAAAAGGACCTTTACCTAGCTTTACCTGTCGCTATATAAATCCTCCGGAACGTTCTTAATATTTTCGTACTTTTTTTAATACTTATAATCAATTCTAAAAGCACTTTTTTACAGGTTTTAGTAATAACCTTCGTTAAACGGAATTAATCTAGTTAATCTAATTTTATCCCGTCCTTATAACCAATTTCTTCTATCGTAAAATTTAAAACGTTACTTTAAAATTCCTAATTAACCTAATTTGTTAAATAATTTTCCTTATCTAAAATAAAATCAAAACGTTTTTAACGGAATTTCGAATTATTATCGTTAAATTTCTTAAAGTCCTTCTCTTTATCCTTTAAACGAACGCCTAATTCGTTAAAGTTATCTAAGTTACTAAAACTCGAAAAGCTGCTAAAAATACTATAGGAATTATCTAAATTATTAAAGTTATTACGTATTATTCCTTTTTTCTTAAATAACTTGCTTTTTTTTCTTTTCGGAAAATCGAGTTTCTTTATAAACTACCTTTTAAATTTCGTTTCGTTTTTTCTTAATAAGTTAATTTTTTCTATATCGCTTTTTAATACGATAAATACTTCCTTAAAACTACCAACTTTAACTTTAAACGATATACTTTATAATATCTTCGATTATATATTCGTATTACGTAAACTTTTAAAATTCCGCATCTTAAATTAAAACGTATCTAATAATTATATTATCATAATATTTATACGCTTTATGGTATCGTTATTTCTTTCGTTCTAAAGCTTTTAACTTTTTAACCTCTTTTTCAATCTGCTAATACCTATCTTCTCGTACCTTAACGTCATGTCTAATACTACTTACGCTAATACCCAGGGACGTATAAAACTTATTCAAATTTGCTATAGTCTACTATCTCTGGATAGGGGTTCTATATCGATCTTCTTTTAGCTGCTGCTGCTAAGGCAATAGGACGTCTTCCTTTAAAAACGCCCCGAAAGCAGATCTTTTCCCTGCCGCCTTATCTGTCATAGGCTCTTGTTCCTCCTCTTCTTTACTATAAAATTCTTCGTCCTATAAAACGTCCCTATCGTAAAAAAATCCTGGCTGGGAAAAAGGGAATAAGGTTTCAGATAGGCCGCGTTGCTTAACAAAGAGCTACCCGGGGTTCTATTACTTGCTCGCTATCGTTAACTGTCTAACTCTCTCTCGAATCGTTAATTAAATAACTTTCTTTTAAATCTCGTACTTTTTCTATTAACTTAACCTATAAATAACTATTTCGTATAACGTATTAAATTATTAATCAACTAAAAGATATTATTATATTAACAATTATAATAATTAAATACAAAATACTGGTATAAAACTTTATATTAATAATTTTATAAATTAAAAACGTTTAAGGCGAACTGTTAACTAGTAGGGGGTGCTAAACGCACTTTATATACGGAAAGGTTCCCTTTAATCGGAAGATATATATTCCGTTACTAGGTTATATAAAAGCTGTACGCGTACGAAAAATATACGCAAGTTAGCTTAATACAATAATATAACTAATATCCTTTATATTTGATAATTAAAAGTTTTATTCGCTTAATTCGCGTTATTATTAATTGATTAGCTGTTGTTAAAACGATATAAGCTATATATCAGTAGTAACTATTAATATATTTTATCAATTGTAATAATAACGGTATCGTTAACGTTCTTCGTTATTTATAACGGACCTAAGGACTGGGACCGCCTTAAGGGCGAATTCCAGGCTAAAACGTACGTTTTCGATATATAGGATTATATCGATTTTGATTAATTATTTCCGTGGCTTATTAAATTAACAAAACCTAATATAACTTCGTATCCAAAACGACGAATCCGTTATACGATACGAACTAATATTTTAAATGGCTTTTTAATTACATTTATATTTTCCGGAAAAACTTACGAAAAAATCGATTATACCAATTATTTAACGAATACTTTTAAGATAACGACCGAAGGTAAATAAGCTTACAATTAGGACTTTACGGCATATATTTATAAAAATCGTAAATACGATATTTTCCGAAAAAGCAATAACGACCTTATAAAATAAGTTCTGGAATTAATATTTCCAGCGATTAAGGAGATAAGCTTTTTTTTAGGAAAAAACTTACGGAAATAATACGTTAAATTAATTAAATCCGGTAAGGTATACGATAGTAAGTTTTTAATTAACATTTAACGAAAGTACCGTAAAAGGTTAAAGTAAATTTCGAAATTAACAAGGAAATTAAACGAATAAATCGTAAGGTGGTAAAAGATTATGGCTTAGGAATAACGATATAAGGTTTTAAAAACGAAGACGACGATCGTATAGGTTAACAACCTATGTATAATATTAGTATTTATTATAAGGATTTAAAAAATTACGTTTTAAATAGTAAAAAAGGCCGAAATTAATAACGGTTAATTTTCTAGATTACTGAATCATAACTTATTTATAATTTATATCGAAAAATATTAAAGCAGCGTTTCCGACCTTTTACGGGATACCCGTAAACCTTTTTAATTAGGATAATCCTAATTAGGAAGAGATTAAAAATAACCTTTAACCGCAAGGAAGGACCTTAAGGCGTGGGTTAAAACGAGGAAATCGTAAAGGTTTTTATTCGGACCGAAACGGTAATAAGCGAAAGTGTTAAAAATCGGATATATAAGGAACCCGTTATAAAGCGTACTTAAGTTTTTTCCATAGGCTTTCCTAATATTATTACGCATTCCCCAGCAAAGCCCCGGTAAATTTCCGTTTTAACGATAGGATAATAGTATACATCCAAGGCCGGATATCCTCTAATTAATTTCTAAAGGAAAAAATTAACCGCCTGTCGAAAGGCATGGAAAAAATAATTATTTAGAAAATAAATTAATTTTTAAAGGGAGTGAAACGGGTTCTAACGTATTTTTTAATCTTTAATTAACGTAATGCGATAAACGTTGCGTTTTATCCCCTAAGAAATTTATCTATTTTGGATTTAAGGTTTACGATATATATTTTTAACTTTATTAATAGGTTCCTGAATTTTAAATAAACCGTATAAAGCAATAAGGTATACGTAAATAATAATTTCGTTCCGATTAAAAGGTACGGAAAGATTAACGTAATATTTCGAAACTTTAACGGTACGAAAATATTACGTTTATACGACGTAGCCTATTATAAAAATTTTATATATAACTTGGTATCTTTCCAGCAGCTCCAGAAGAAAAGATACTAGTAAAATAATCGAAAAACTAATAATTTTATCCGAGATAAATATGATTAGGTAATTGTTACGCTAATAAATAAATTTAATTAATTCGTTATCGAAAATATTAACGTAATAGCTATTTATACAGCTTTTGCAATTTATAAACGTAACGTTAACTTGTATATAACAAAACTATTACGGACCGGTAACGGTACTATGTAGCACCTAAGATTAGGATACCTTAAACCCGAAATAATCGTTTAATTACAGTCCTATATAAAGGGAATACGTTTAAAAAGTCCTATAATAGTTAAATGTTAAGTATATAATAAAGCAAAAGTTAAAAGGCAAATACGTTACGAACTAAGGGAAGGAACTTCTCGATTAAAACAAAGAATCGTTATTAATTTTACAGATTTCGAAAAAAACCCTAAAGAATATAGATACGTTATGTTTACGATTAACAGGTATTTAGGTTTTATCTAGGATATTTATCTTAAAAACCGAAAACAGGATATATTAATTATAACGTTTAAATACTTCTTAAAAGTTTTAAAAAACTAGGATAAAGTTTTTCCATAAGTAATCGAATACGATAACGAAATTTTAAAAAATTACCAACTTCGAGATATATTACAATTACCTCCTTTAAATATCAGATTTAAATCTTTAATACCGCATATTTAGACCCAGAACGGGGGTACAAAGCGTTTAGGGGGTATGATTAAGGAAAAAGCGATTACGATATAAAATAGCGTTAAGTTACCCTTATTCTTAATCGTATACATTTTTAAAGTAACAATATATCTATATAACCGTATCTTTAAATACGTATTTTTTTGGCAAAACCTATATAAGGTTTATTATATTTACCTGGCGTACAAAGACGGTATTATAATGCTTAATCGGAAGTTTTAATAAGCTTATTTGCGAATATATAACTATATAGCTTATGTTATAATAACCATAACTATAAAGAAAGAATAAAGATTTTAAAAGTTAAATTTTAAAATATAAATTAACTTTTTAATCGGTTATCGATTTACGAATATCTACAAGATATAAAATCCGTTAGTTAACAAGGTTATTACTATTTGAAACGTATAATTTAACGAAAAAACTACCTTTTTAAATAATATTAAAGATTTAAAAAACAACTTTCTATACGTAACAAAAAAAAAGTTATAAAAGTTATTCCGATAAGTAAAAATACCTAATTAGAATGATAACTATCTAATTCATATATAAAAAAAGGATAAAAACTTAAACGAAATAATTTAATTACCGGCTAAACAGGAGAAATAGTTCCAAAAAGGTACTAACGTAAAAGATGTACGGGATAAAAAAAATAAACTTATTCGTAAAGAATTGATTACCTTTATACGACTGCTATATTCGAACTATTTCCGTCCCTTAAATTATTACCGCCACCAACGTCTGCCTTCATAATTGCTACAATTATTACGCCGACAAAAAAAATAAAAATAACCTTAGGCTTTTTTTATATTGTTTAACCTAAAATGACGGTAAAAGACGAAAATACCTTACGGGTAATAAACGTAGGCCCCCCGTATATTCCGTACCAAAAAAGTATTATCCGAAATAAATACAGGGTATAAAAAACCGTATTTAATACAAAACGTTTAATCTTTTCTGTAAATACGTACGATAACCGGCCGGTAAACTGCGGAAATTTAAAAAAGTTAATTACCTGAAATACGCATTACCTTAATCGGAAAAATAATAATACCTTAACATACAAAAAAGTATTAAAATCGCAAAACCGGGTGCATAAACGTAATTTACCGCTACTATCACAAGGCCATAAAAAGCTAAATATATACCCGCTAGGGAAAATATTTCGTAAAATTGAAAAGGTTTACTTGCAAAGTTATAAAAAGATACGATTTTAAAAAGTAGTTAATTAGTTTTCTGCTAAAAGGAAACAAATCTTAAGATACATATAGGTATACGTTTACAAATTTAATAAATATAGCTAATTGCAAAAATGCAAAATACGTCTTGTCGTATAAAACGATTAACAGTTAAAGAACGCATATAGTAATATATACGTATTTACTTTAACTAAAAGGTTATTTAAAACGTTAATCGTTACGGCGGCTAAGTTCGACTTAAAACTTAAATAATATAACGCTGTTAACGTTTTTATTAACGTTAACCTACCTTACGAAATATATATAAAAACACCCCCAAGGTACCTTTAATATAAGAAAACGCTTTTAATCAAAAAGGCTTTATACGGTTTAAGGGAGTTACCGTTGTTATAGCAAAAAGACTTTACCGGGACGCTTAAAAAATTAGGATTAAGCCCCGTTCCTTATAAACCTTATTATTTTATTTATTAAAAGGTACTTATCTTTTTTTTCGTAAACGATATCGTCATAGCATATCGCAAGGAAAATTAAAACCTTATCGATTAATTAATTTAGTAAATTCGGGAACGGTATACCTTAATAGGAAATAAAAACTTATAATAATTCCTTAGTATCGAAATAATTAAAAACAGGTTTAACAAAAAAATCTGATTATTCCAATCCGACTTTATAAACAAATTAATTAATTTAATCCTTAAAAAAAGCCTGAATAACCTCCCAGAAACGCCTATAATTAGCGTTAAGCTATTACCGAATTCTAATTTAGCCTATCTAAACTTTATTAATAAATATTAAAAAAAAATCGATTTTATCCTTTACGTAACAATTAATACGTAACCCGATATATCCTTTACCGTATTCCGACTTGTCCGTTTTAACCTAAACCCTAATAATACATATTACAAAGCTGTTAATCGAATTATATTATATCTAATCGGAATTAAAACGCTAACGTTACAGTTCGGAAACGAAAATTCGTTAAATACTTAAAACAACGCCTTTTTTGTAAACAATACGGTCGATCGAAAAAGTTTTTAAGCTTACGTTATAAAGCTATTTGGAAAAGTAATAAAATAACGGGCGAACAAATAAAATATAATAACTACTTCTATAACAAAAGCGGAATTATTATCCTTTACGCAAGTTACAAAAAAAACCTTATTTAGCTTTCGACTAATTAAAAAACTGGGAATTACCCTAAATATTAAACCGTTAAACATATAATGTAACAATCAACAAACTATACGGCTTATTAATGCCGACGTCGCCCTGTTACAAACAAAACTGCAGTACGTAAATATACATAATTACTAACTACGAAAAACCGCAAAAAAGAACTTGATCAAAATGGACTATACGTTTATAAGCGATATACTGGCTAATGAACTAATTAAAACCCTGTCACGCGAACCGTTTAAGCACTTTAAAAAGCAGCTAGAACTAGTAAATATTACGGAAGCCCTTAAGCAGCGGAGAAATACCCTGCGAATAATTTCAAAAAAAAAATTAACTAATTAGAAGGATTTAATCGCCGGAAAAAAGGTCGAATAAAAAGCTATGGCTTTAAAAAGTGATAATATATAACGATTAACGCTATAAATACTTTAGGGCGTTAAGGGGGTATATTAACTAACAAGGAATGCTAAACGTACTTTATATACGGAAAAGCTCCCTTTAATTGGAAGATATATATTCCGTTACTAAGTTATATAAAAGCTATACGCGTACGAGAAACATACGTAAGTTAGCCTAATACAACAACATAACTAATGTCCCCTATATCTAACACGAACCGCCATTATATACATAATCTATATTTAAAGGGTTCTTTTATAATAAAAGGTATTCCAGGTAACATTTTTTAACCTAGGCCTACCAGCCGTAATTATCTTAAAGTATTAACTGCTGACAGTATAAGAAATAATATCAGTATATTATTAATAATAATAATAATTATAGGTTTTAAAAATCTTTACTAATAATTAATGCGATTTTAATGTAACTAAAGTTATTTACGCGTTTTTTAATAAATATAAAGTCTAGCTTAAATATATTAAGAAATAACGCCTTTTACTTTCCTCGCCGCTGCTTAAAGCTGCCGAAGGCGTTCGATATGTGGGATAGGATAAAGCGTTAGGATAAAGCGTTACGTTAAAAATAGTAGAAAACAGCAGAGGAATTAATGAAGGTATTTTTGCATAAAAAATGTATAGGAGTGTACATACTAGCTGTCTAGGAATCTTGCGGGGCGGTGGAGGTAACTAACTGAAAATACCCCTGTATCTTGTACTTGTATGCAATTCAGAACCCTATGGCTGGTGCGGGTCGGCCGCTCTCCTGCTAGCGTGATCAAGGCATTCGTCCACTTCTCTTAAATTATGAGTATATTGGGTTTAGTCGCATGCGAACTCGCCTTCCTGCCGAGGTCCGAGCCCGCATGCTGCACGTCTGCCCTAATACAGCGCCACACATTGGGGAGCTGTGCATTCAACCCCACCTGTCCCGAGCGAAACTGTCCCTTCCAACTCCTATTGAACTGTCCCGCTTTTCGGCCCAGGCCTTAGTTATGGTTAGTATTTTTGCTTTGCTTGTATACTCGTTAACCTCAATAACTAGGTATGGTATTCTCCGCCGATGAGTGTGAGCTGCCATGCTCCTGTCTCTCCGCCCAGCCTGCCACATTTGAACCCTGCCAAAACCCATTCCTGCCGCTTGCCCCCGTCGAACTTCACGCGAAATAATGCGTCTTTTGCGACGCAGCAACACTGGCGACTTCAGCCTCACTAAGGATTTGGTTGGCGATGAGACAATCCCTCCCTATGCGATACTTTCGCACACATGGGGGGGTGATGCTGAGGAGGTCACTTTTGAAGACCTGACAAATGGCACTGGCAAGAATAAGCCTGGCTATGAGAAGATCCGGTTCTGCGGAGAACAAGCTGGACAAGATGACTTGCAATACTTTTGGATTGACACATGTTGCATCGACAAATCAAACCACATCGAACTTCAGGACGCTATCAACTCTATGTTTCGCTGGTACCAGATCGCAGCAAAATGCTATGTTTATCTATCGGATGTTTCGACAGCTAAGCGGAAAGCAGACGGTGAATTCTCGAAATTTACCTGGGAGCCGGCTTTTCGGGAAAGCAGATGGTTTAGCCGGGGTTGGACCCTTCAAGAGCTTCTCGCGCCGCGTTCGGTTGAATTCTTCTCCCGAGAAGGTAAGCAACTAGGTGACAAGAGAACTTTAGAGGGACAAATCCACGGGATAACAGGTATTGCTATCCCAGCCCTTCGAGGAACACCTTTAAGTAAGTTCGGTGTCGAGGAGCGGTTATCATGGGCAAAAAGCCGTCGGACCACGCGCAAAGAAGACAAGGCGTACTCGCTACTGGGTATATTCGGCATCTATATGCTGCCCAACTATGGCGAAGGGGAGCAGAACGCGTTCGAACGGCTCCGGAAAAAAATCGACAAACTTTCAAATGGTCTTCTGCAACAACATGCCTCGATTCAAATGGAAAATAAAAACCGGGAATGCATCCAACACTTACGCCTCACCGATCCCCGTGATGACAAGAAGCGTATTGAGGAAACTAAGGGCGGCCTGCTGGAGGACTCATGCCACTGGATCCTTGAAAACTCCGACTTCCAACGATGGCGTGACGACCCGCAGAGCCGCCTGCTATGGATCAAGGGTGATCCCGGCAAGGGCAAGACGATGCTGCTCTGCGGCATTGTCAATGAGCTGGAGAAGTCTACGACCAAGACAGATCTTCTGTCCTACTTCTTCTGTCAGGCCACCGACTCGCGAATTAACAACGCCACAGCCGTACTGCGAGGTCTGCTGTACTTGCTTGTCGATCAGCAACCATCGCTCATCTCGCATGTACGGAAGAAGCACGATCACGCAGGCAAAGCCCTCTTCGAGGATGTGAATGCCTGGGTTGTCTTGTCCGAGATCTTCACGAACATTCTGCAAGACCCGAGCTTGCACAGCACGCACTTTGTCATCGATGCGCTTGACGAATGCGTAGTAGGCTTGCCGAAACTGCTAGACTTCATCGTCCAGAAGTCGTCTGTATCTTCTCATGTCAAATGGATCGTCTCTAGCCGCAACTGGCCCGACATCGAGGAACGTCTAGAAAGGGCAGGACACAAGGTGAGGCTGTGCCTCGAACTCAACGCAGAGTCCGTTTCCACGGCTGTCGGCATATTCATCCAGCATAAAGTCTTTCAGCTGGCGCAGAGAAAGAAGTACGACGACAAAACGCGAGATGCCGTGTTAGACCATCTATCCTCAAATGCGAATGACACTTTCCTCTGGGTAGCTTTGGTCTGTCAAAGTCTCGAAAATATCCCACGATGGAACACTCTTGCGAAGCTAAACGCATTTCCACCTGGACTTAACTATCTTTACGAGCGAATGATGCAGCAAATATGCAACTCGGACAATGCTGATCTGTACAAGCGCATACTAGCATTAATCGCGATCGTATACCGACCCATCACGCTGAAAGAGCTGACATCGCTTGTTGAGATGCTTGAAGATATGACTGATGATCTAGAGTCGTTACGGGAAATCATTAACCTTTGTGGCTCGTTCCTTACTATTCGAGAAGGGACCATCTATTTTGTGCATCAGTCCGTAAAGGACTTTCTATTCACAAATGCGTTCGATGGAATCTTTCCGTCTGGAAGGGAAGAGGCCCACTACGTAATCTTCTCGAGATCTCTCCAGGTCATGTCCAGGACGCTACGACGAGACATGTACGGTTTACGTGCATTGGGATATCCTATCGAGCGGGTTAATCAGCCGGACCGGGACCCGTTGGCAGCGTCACGCTACTCGTGTGTCTACTGGGTCTATCACCTCTGTGACTGGAATCCCAACTCTTTGACAAACCCCAGGGTCGAACTCCAGGATGGAGGCTCTGTCGACAGCTTTATAAGAAGGAAATACCTTTACTGGCTCGAGGCTCTTAGCCTTTGTAGAAGCATGTCGGAGGGAGTGCTTTCAATGACGAAACTTGAGGCTTTAATCCAGGTAATCCTTAGTTAAGCGATGCTATCTATAATACTTGCTGACAGATCCTAGGGAAAAGCAGATGCATCCGCATTAATCGGGCTAGTTCGAGACGCATGCCGATTCGTTATGTATCACAAGTGGGCCATAGAGGCCAGTCCTCTTCAAGCATATGCGTCCGCACTAGTGTTTAGTCCAGCCCGTAGCCTGATAAGGGGTCTTTTCAAGGAAGAAGCGCCAAAGTGGATCACGACAACGCCGGATATGGGAGATAAATGGAGTGCCTGCCTAAAGACGCTCGAGGGCCATTCAGATCAAGTCTGGGCCGTGGCATTCTCGCCGGATGGCAAGCTTATCGCGTCCGCATCCTGTGACAGGACAGTCAGGCTCTGGGATCCGATTACGGGAGCATCGCTGCAGACGCTTAAGGGCCACCGGGATTCAGTTCGGGCTGTAATATTCTCGCCGGATGGCAAGCTAATCGCGTCCGCATCCTCCGACCGGACCGTTAGGCTCTGGGACCCGACCACTGGAGCTACGCTGCAAACGCTCAAGGACTATCCCGGTTGGAATTTGATTGACATTGTAACATTCTCGCCAGATGGCAGGCTAGTCGCGTCCGCACTCACTATGACGGTCAGGCTCTGGGACCCGGCTACTGGAACAGCGCTACAGACGCTTAAAGGCCATTTGGATTCTGTTAGGGCCGTGATATTCTCACCAGATGGTAAGCTAATTGCATCCGCATCTGAAGATAAGACGGTTAAGCTCTGGGACCCGGCCAAGGGAGCTCTGCTGCAGACGCTTAAAAGTCATTCACATTCGGTCATGGCTGTGGCATTCTCACCAGATATTAAGCTGGTCGCATCCGCATCTATAGATAAGACGGTTAAACTCTGGGACCCGGCCAAGGGAGCTCTGCTACAGACGCTCAATGGCCATTCAGGTCCAGTCTATGCCGTAACATTCTCGCCAGATGGCAAGCTTATCGCGTCCGCATCCTCTGACAGGGCAGTCAGGCTCTGGGATCCGATCACAGGAGCATCGCTGCAAACGCTTAAGGGCCACCAAGGTCTAGTTCAAGCTGTGATATTCTCGCCGGATGGCAAGTTAATTGCGTCCGTATCCTCTGACCGAACTGTCAGGCTCTGGGACCCGGCTACTGGAACAGCGCTACAAACGCTCGAAGGCCATTTAGGTTATATCCGGGCTATGACGTTCTCACCGGACGGCAAGCTGGTCGCGTCTGCATACAGCAAAGGGATGGTTAAGCTCTGGGATCCGGCCACGGGGGCAGCAGTGGAAATGCCTGATAGTCATTCAGATTCAGTCAGGGCCGTGGCATTCTCACCAGACAGTAAGCTGGCCGCGTCCGCATCTGAGGATAAGACGGTTAAACTCTGGGACCCGGCTACTGGAACAGCGCTACAGACGCTTAAAGGCCATTTGGATTCTGTTAGGGCCGTGATATTCTCACCAGATAGTAAGCTAATTGCATCCGCATCTGAAGATGAGACGGTTAAACTCTGGGACCCGGCCAAGGGAGCTCTGCTACAGACGCTTAAGGGTCATTCTGATTCAGTTAGGCCTAGGGCTCGCTCGTTGGACGGCTATTCGAGTTATTTTACTGCTCTAGTATTTTCGCCGGACAGCAAACTGGTCGCGTCCGCATCCTACGACATGAAGGTCAGGTTATGGGACCGGTCCACGGGAGCAGCGTTACAGACGTTTAAATGCCAACCGGATTTAACTAGGGTTATAACATTCTCGCCAGATAGCAAGCTAGTCGCGTCCGCATCCTCTAAGACGGTTAGGCTCTGGGACCCGGCTACCGGAGCAGCGCTGCAGACGCTTGAAGGCCATTCAGATTATGTCCTGGCCGTGGCATTCTCACCGAACGGTAAGCTGGTCGCGTCCATATCTAAGGACAAAAGAGTTAAACTCTGGGACCCGGCCATGGGAGCTTTGCGGCAGACACTGGAGCTTGACATAGCAGCTACAAGTTTGTCTTTCTCTAAAGATGGGCTATATCTAGAGACCGATAGAGGATTATTAAGGATCCAATCTAACCACACCCAGAACTTTTCTCTACGTCTGCAACGGGTACCTGATATATTTGCGAAACAGCATTGGGTGGCTCGAAATATGGAAAATCTCCTTTGGCTGCCTCCTGATTATCGGGCGGTCTGTTCAACTCGCCAAGATAGGATTCTTATGTTGGGACATACCTCCGGTCGAGTTACCTTTATTAAATTCGGTTCTAGCATCTTCCAGGCTTCAACCATACCTACCATATAGGGCACCCACGACTCGACACGGCTGGCGTTGGCATCGAGCAACAACACGGTAAGGGGCTGGGATGCGAGCAGTGACGAGTGCCTACGGACGCTTACTATTGGCAATGCACTCTTTAATATATCATTCGATGTTACCGGCTGCTATCTTCGCACTGAAGTTGGTCCCATCGTTATGGATGCACCTAATCATCAGCTTCAAATATGACACCAAGTGCAACGGATCCCTAAAATTCTCAATATCAAGGAGTGGCTTTAAGTTCAGATGGAGCACGGATAACGTATAAGTCAGAGAAGCTAGTGTGGCTACCCTCAGAGTATCGGCCGTCATGTTCGGCCGTATCGGGGAAGACAATCCGCATTAACGTTGGATATGCCTTTCGGAACGAAAGGATCTTCCTTCCGCGCCCTGCTTCGTAAACTTAGACCACCTGATAATACGTACGAGATGGCTGCACCATAAACTTTCTGCCGCTTTAATTAGCCACCTTAAGCCATAATTATGCGTTATGTCCTTATTAATGAATTTATTTTTAACATTTGCTTAGTTTTTGCCTTTAGCGAGTATATTAGATATTGCGGAAAATGGTTCGCCTTATAAGATAGGTCCAGAAATAAAAAGCGATAGGTTAAATACTGGCCGATAGAATTAAGGCTATAAAAGACATTTCGGCATTAGATCGAGATAACAACCTAATAAAGTTTAGAACCAAGTATTGGATATTTTTAAAAGAGATTTGCTATTTGTGCTGTAAGTCGGGGGGGGGGGGGGGGGGGGGGGGG
>QJNZ01000324.1:0-96358 GCA_004155055.1 Monosporascus sp. CRB-8-3 | reverse complement strand
CCGGCGACGAAGAAAGGCAAGAACCATCCATGTAATATCAGTATATTCGCACGACACCGGGGACGTCAGTCACATGCGCTCATCCGACATATCCGACGTGGTTTCCTGCCTGTGTAAAAAGTAGTAGTAGTAGTCTTTCACCGCCAAAGAGTTACGAATATGCGTACCGTATCATATCACGTGGGTGTCTCGAACGCCAGCTAGTCATAGCATAGATACAGATTCTAACACGAGGACGAAGAAAGCTACAGCGCGCTGCGCAGGTGTGTGTATGTGTGTATGTGTGAGTGTGGGTGTGTAGGAGTAAGAAGTATGTGTCAAGAAGGGGCAGCAAACGACGCGCATAATAACAATGCCGCTACAAGAACCAAATTGAATGGGATGACGATGGCGTTTGGTTTTCGGATGATCCAAGTAACCTAGATAAAGGATGTGGCTATTACTCTAGCTCTACCCTTTTCTTTCTTTCTTTTGTCTCTCCGCCATCCCTCCCGTCAGAACCCCCCACGATTTTGAATATCCCAGCTCGAATGCTTCCGTCAGGTGCTTCTCCGTCCAGGCCTGTCCAGTTTTCAAATCTGACACAAGACCCGTACCTAGATGCCCTCCATCCCCCGGAGACTTCGACAGCGACACGAGTCGTCCGCAGCCCGACAACGAAGTCCGATGAGCGCTTCGACAGTCCTCTCGGACCTTGCTCATCGGGCTTTACAGGTTTGTCTTCGCTCTATTGGCCGGGCGGAGGTCTGGGCTGGGCATGGTCTGGACTCTCTGATCGTTCATGATCCAGGGCAAGTACGAACTCTATTCTTCGGCTAATCGGAAGTCGCGACTATACCGATCACCAGCGACCCCTGTCATAATGAAGAAAAGTGTGATGTCTGTAGGACATCTGAACCTATAGTTGTAAAAGGGTACTTGTGGTCCTGCAAGTCTTTAACCTGTGCCTGTTGCGACAGAATTGTTCTGCCTCCCCCAGCCTGAATTCCGCCACTCCCGGCGTTGGTCATTCTCGGGGTTCTCGGGTTGATTTTCTGGTCCTTCAAATTGGTTGTTGTGCTGTCTCGGAGGCCCATTGTCGGGGTCGCGTGACTTCTGCGGAGGTGTCCCCTGCATTGTTGTGAAAGGAATCGTTGGCTCCTGCACGGGGCGGACACTCCGTTCTTGTTGAGAGATTGCGGGATCCGTTTCGGCCCGGGTCGCTAATGGTCTCAGGTTCTCTTGTCTTCCAACGAACTCCGCGGCTTCAGAGGACCTTGGAACCCCGCCGAGCGAACGACCTTCGATACGTTTCAGGATTTCTTTTGTAGTGATATCGCCGTTGCTACTCCAAAGCGTTGAATCGCCAAGGACGTCCATTATCTCGGCAGGAACCTTGTTGATGGTTAGTAAACCTGTTAAGACGACCTCCAGTTCATCACCTACCATGCACATTTCTTCGTTGTATTGTATTAGTTCCTCGACACATGCCACCGCTGTCATAGGCTCATCCGAGAAACTCGGCGCTTTGTTACTAGTATAGAGCACGTTTGGTGCTATGACTCGAGCAAGGTTGTGCACGTCCATCCTCGAACCTGTGTCCTCGTCGACCTGGTGGAAGGTTGCTACCCATTTGAGGAAAGTGAACAGGACTTCAAGGGTATCCCGATTCATCTGGGGAAGTAAGCAACAGGCCAAATGTAGGCAATGCCGCCTCTTGTCGTCGTCCTTGATCTTGGTCGAGGTGATCCAGAGCTTATAGAGCTTTTGAGTCATGAGGGGGTCTGGTAATTCCCGTAGATACCGCTTGAGAAGAGCTGCGAGCTGATGTGGCGTCTCGTCGTTCCAACGTATTGCATCGCACCCATCCCTATCAACCGCGTTTACCTGCTCAGTAAGTTTCTTGATGTTTCCATTCTTTCGGAAGATGCCTTCGACGGACAGATCCTTGTTCTTTAGAGCCGTTATAGTGTCCTCAACGATGGCCGGTATGCGGAGAGCCCCAGGACCGACGCCGTCCGTTGAATCGGCACCGTCGCGCTCGACCACTACATCTAGCGGAACGCCAAATACACCCTTCTTCTTGCTCCCTTTCTTGTTGTCCTTGTTGCCAAAGGCTTTGCCGAATTTATTCCAGAAGTTGGGTGTCTTCCGTGCTTCAATAAGGCCGAGCAATTCCTCTAGGGAAAACTCTCCCTCCAGTAATGGCTGCATCGTAAGGACTGCAAGATGGCGAACAATGAAATATTCAAGACCTGAGAGCTCGGAGAAGAATTTCCTATTCCCTCTTTGAGAGGATGGCTCCCCCGCTCCTCTAAATTCGGCATCCCGCCCATCCGAGAGGCTCCGTTGATGACCAGCCCCAGCACCGGCTCCAGCTCCGTAAGGAGGTTCCGTAGCGGGAGATCGGAACAATTCTTGGCGTGACTGTCTGTAAGCAGCAGGCTGATGCTCCCGCGCTTGCTCTGCGGCGACAATCCGAGGGATGTCGTCGAGTGTCAAGGCGTCCTGGTGTCCGAAATATTGCTCAGTCGTACCCCCCGGGCCTGGTTCGCGCTCCTCTTCGATCTGCATAGTCGTATTCCGCGAGCCCTCATTGTCCGCGCCTGCAGACCCGGGGCGGACGGTGCGCCCCTCAGGCCCATCCATGATCCTCGAGGTTCTAGCTTTCTTAAGGCTAGAAGACAGGTGCTTGTCCAGGCGTGTGCTTCTGAGTCTGCGCACGTCGTTGAGAGTGTTCTCGTAAGACGACTCCCTCTGACTTCGTTGCTGCTCGTTGGCATGTGACTTTGATAGAGACTCCGACCGAATGAGTAGCGAATTCCTATCCAAAGGTGTGCGACGGCCATCCCCCTGATCATGCCCATCCGCACCCGCGTCCTCCGACGTCTGTAGCAGCGTACCATTGCTCCGAAGGATGTCGAGTAACCTCGCCAAAGCAACTTTTAGGAGGAATACGTACTGCTTAAGTTTCGTAATGTGCTCCAAAGGTTGCCCGGGTCCTCCAACCTGACTTTCGCAAGCTGTACAGTGAATCTTCTGATCCTGGGACAGCCATGCCTGGTCCAAGCTAGTCGCCAGCTCTTTTCCGCAGCGAGCGCAGGTGACACAAGATAGATGCCATCTATTGTCACCACTTAAAGCACATTCATCCTCTATGGGCTTGCGACAGAAGGTACACTGGTCGGAATTATTAGCCGAGAGCTTGGCCATCCCGACTGTCAGCTGTGAAGAGTCGTCATCATTCTTCATGGTTTCTAGCATATTGAGATCGTCGAGAAGCTGGTATAAGCCATCTGCCGTGTGGTGTTCCTTCTCAACCTTAAGGGCGCCTTGCAGGCAGATCCTGATCAACAATTTCAAATAATGCGCTAAACCTGTCACAAGGGACAGCAGCTCTTGGGTGACCCCCAGTTTTCGTACAGTGGTGTCTTGGGCTTTCGACAATAGTGAGAAGAAAGAGACGATCTTCTTGCATAGGAGTTTCGACTCGCGTCCGTAGGCGAGACCTAGATGGAGATACTTAGTAGGGTACTCCCTTGCGTATGTGGATTCCCGTACCTTTCATTTCAAATCGCTTCATCGTCAGATCAAGCCTGTCTGCAGACTGAAAAAGTATCTCGACATGCATTATGAACTTCTTCGCAGTCAGGACCCCGTCTATGTAGGCTCCATTGCTAACGTGAAGCAGCATGTCCGAGATGCACGCGGCGGATGACTCTTCGAAGGTGGAGAGGACGCTCCAAATCCGATAGACCTTTTCCTCCATCTTCTCCTCTTCTTGCCGCACAAGGTCGCGATTTTCAGCGTCGGCAGCTTCTGGTCGCTGCTGCTCGGCCTCTTGTGGCGGCGTCAGGCGAACGTTCCAAAACTTGTGAATCATATAACATTCCGGGTGCCAATGCTGATTCTGGCCATTTCGAAAGATCTCAACGAACTGTTTGAGGATGGCCGTCCGGCAGCCATTGCACCGCTGTGCAAACTGTGTTGAATAGTGGTAATGGCAGTATACGTTTCCATCGTGCTCGTAGTAGCTATCCTGGGCGCCAAAGACCGTCGAGCAGAGTGAGCATGTGAAATGGTCGACATGGTACTTGCGATCGAGCGCCGTGATGTAGGATCCACGAAGAGCGCCGCCGCATTGATAGCAGAGCAGCCCTAGCCGGCGAAAGTAGTCGGTCTCGCACAAGGGGTATTGACCACCCGTCTCTTCGTCGTCTGCAGGAAAGAACTTGGACGCGACGATTTGACCACAATCCTGTGTTCCAGGGGGAGCTGTCAGTTATTCCAGCTTCAGCAGAGCTAAGGAGCAAGAAGGTGGAACGAGGGGACCTACGCGGCACTTGAAGCAATCCAGGTGGAATGTACCATCCAAAGCCCGCACAAACTGGCCCGTCAATGGCTCTCCACACTTGTGACATATCCGGACTTGTCCACCTTCCGTCTTTCCACGGCCTCTGGACCGATTCCGCTCAGCGCTCCGTCTAGTGTCGCCGTGAGCACTCGGGGCGGGTGAACCTGGATGTCGATTCGGAGGTACAAAGCCTCCATTCTGGTAGGACGGGCTAGAAGTCATATTCGGTCGCTCATGGTCGAGCTGGTGACCAACATCGCCGCCCGGGGTTGGATGACCGTGAACGCGGTCACTAGCCAGACCGCCTTCGTGATCAGGGCCCATCATGGCGACCGAAATGACGGCCTCGCTCAGTCGCAATCACGGTCACAGGGGGTGATTATTCTTCTAGCGCCGGTCGTCTTGGGGATCAGTGGCCGAATTGGAGAGGAATATAAACAAATCGGAGTGGGTTTCCTGGTTCCAGCAGATTGACGGATACGTTGTTCAACGTCAGACATCGGGCGGCTGGCGAACTTTGGGCCCTCCACAAGCAGTATAGCGCGAGCGGGTTCGACGAGAAGTTCAAGGGGGTCGACGACCTCAGACGGTTCGTGTCGTGAGCAATGACGGAGCCCTCTAATAAGTCGATACCGGTATCGGTGTCAGTGTCGGCGATGGTTACAGTTAAGGTTGCGGTTACAGAGGGGGTTCGAAATCGGGTTCGGAGCGTAGGAAAGTTGTCGGATATTGTATTTGTACGTTAGTAGGTATGTATAATCGGACACGGGTGACGGCGACTTTTTTTTTTTGTTCGTAGGGAGTGATAAGGAAAAGGAAGAAGACAAAAAAAAAAAGGAGTGAAGGTGGTGCAGCTGACTTCGATGCGAAACTCGACCTCCTGTAAAAGCGAATGAATGGGGGTGATTGGTATTTTCGACGATGCAAATTGGGGGGATTATGAGGAAGTACCTGAAGGACAGGCGAGACAGGGGATGAATGGGAATTGTAGTACAGCGCAGTGCAGTGCAAGTTGGATGGATCGTGGACCAGATATCTATTATTATTATTAGGTTAGAGTACTAGGTAGGTAGAGCTAGGAAGTTGGCGCCTGGGGCATGAGGACCATCTATAGACTCTACCTAATGTGTATGCAATCTATACTACATGTGTAGTAGGGGGGTAGGAGGAGGTAAATGGAAATAAGGAGGGTACCTACTTACCGACCTGTAGCAACCCTTTTCCTATTGAGCACAGGTACAGAGATTCCATTGCATAAGGCTCGAATTGACAGCAGTTCCATGAATTGCAACTGAGAAGCACGAACTAAAACTACGCTATTACCTATTTAGATATCTCGCACTGCAGCTTTTAAACGTTAAGAGGTTGAGTAAGGCATTAGGTTCCCTGTTAGGCGCCCAAGGTACATTGGTTGTTAGGTGTTAATCGGGCGATGAATACCTAGGTATGTAGCTGGTGCTCCAATTGAGTCCAAAACACCCGGGACCCTAGACAACCTCATAAATTACCTACATCTACCTTTAGGTACGCCCAGGCAAAGGAGATTGGCCCTGCTTTGGGGGGGTAGAGGGGGGGGATTTTCAATTACGTCCTACCTGACTGGGTACATCATATCCTGCTCTGCCGCCGGGTATTTGTTGCGTATGCGATCATTTAACTTCGTAAGTAGCTTTATTCAATGATGTGTAATCGATGTCTGTTGCGAAGATTAACATTAAAAAGACGTGAGTGACATGGCCGCATGTGTGGTTAAATGTGTAGAATAATTTATAACAATGCATTATGCGGCGCACAAAGAGCTTTTTCATAGCAACTTCCCCCCTTTCGCGAAGTCCACCGGTACCTTGCCCAGCGCGTTAAATTCGGTGTAACCACCCGCAGAAGTCCTTCAGGGGTAGAGCGGTTCTGTCCTCAATTTCGAGTTAAGATTTATTACTAACGTAGGTGTGAGTTCTTCATCACACAGCATGCTATAGGTTCCCAGTCACCCACATCTATTCACCTCTATCCTGAAAGCCATTTTATGATAATATTGATGCTAGATACGGGTGCCGGATCGAGGTATCACATCTCCTCCGTACGTATCTAGGTACAGAATAGTCGAGTCCTCCACTCCGATATTCTCTCCACTTCGTGACCCAACGCGTCAACCATACCTGGGTAGGTAGTCATCATATAGCAATATATCGAGCTAAGTGCCAAGGTCCCACGGCGCCATAATAGCCATGGCTCCAAGAGGGGGAGAAAATGCAGAGACGAACAAGGTCGCGTAACTCAGTTGGTCAGAGTGTCGTGCTAATATTCCCCCGTTGGAAATATCCGTAAACGCGAAAGTCGAGAGTTCGAGCCTCTCCGTGACCATTTTTGTTGCTGTCCTTAGGGCCTTCTCGTGCGTTCCTTGTTCTTTTTGATAATCTTCGTCCCCCATCATTTTCATACGTAGGAGTCGTCGAGTCGATGCTTGTTAAAAAGCGCATGTCACGCACGTGATACACGGCCGTATTAACAAATATGGTGGTGGATAGGTAGATCCTACACGAGGCATCCCTTGTTCGAAGGCGCGGGTACCAACAGGAATAGCTACATAGGTTTAGAGCTGAGAGAGGAACAAGGCGCAGTTGTTCTGTACCTCCAGAGGAAGGCTTCTTTCTATCAGTCAGGCTTCCGAGATCCCTTCAAGTCAAATGGATATCCTCACTTTCTCTTTGCCTGTTGCTGAGACGTCCCATGAGTCGTCTCCGGCAGTGTTCATAACATTATCATCCGAGAGGGCCTCATTGCCGTGTAGTTAGTAGGCTATGGAGTTCGCTGACTTCCCTAAGGTGAGAGATCAGCCCTCGGAAATCTGGCGATATGTCTGAGCCCGCCAAATGTCTTATGTACCGGAGGAAGTTAAACCATTGCCTGATGATTCGACCTGGCTCGTCCCGTGGCCGCTTTGTGGTTGATGCGGGCCGAAGGTTCCCTTCGCCTCTTCATCTCAAGTGCAGCTAGCGTGGTGATAAACCAAATACATGGTCCTTGCAGGTTTAAACAACTTAAAAAATATGTGAATGTAATTTCTTCCCAAGAAACTAGCGTGTCTATCTTCCATGTAGGTACTTGCTGTACCTGCCTACTTATATGGAAAGGATCAATAAGGTGTGGTGTGGCTACGGATGTGGCTGATGCTTGTTACTGTAGGTGGATGGGGTGGTGGCCCGTACCACACACTCATCATTCTCTCACGTGCAATCTTTCTCAAAACATGGCAGACAGGTGTAACCGGTACCAATGACATGTTTTCTCATCTGGAAAGCAGCCTGATCCTTAACCTCACTGGCTAGTTGATCGAAAGATTGCTCTTACCCATAATTCAGTTTGCTTGGTTGGACTTTGCTGAGAGGGAAACTGCTTCATGTCCTATTCGCTTTGGGATCCCGCAAGCGGCAAAGATCTTCATCAGGCTCCGGTCAATGTCAATCCTCCTCTGCTTTGGGCCCCATTGAAATATATTAGCTACCAGCCATGGTGATAAATATTAATGGCGCAGTCGTCAGAAGTAGAGATCCTCGTTCATATCGCGGCACCGAGCAGGCTTGTCGATGACAATAAATATCGGTCCCTTGCCTCTGCCTATATAGACTTCGAACCGGCAGCGCGCTTGCCCCTTCTATCTACTTCATTAACCGGCAGTAATGCCGGGAGGAATAGCCAGGAACTCCAAGTATCACAGCGGCAGGTGTCGCAGGATAGTAGCCGACATGGCCCTCAGTCGTCTGAGCAGTTGACACCGCCGCCGACGCTGGCATCACCCCTGGCTTCTTTCAGGAGTGTGCTTGACAATGCCAACTCGCCGTCTCTCGTAACGAAGAATAGAGCCCAACTCACACAAGCGACCGCGGAAAATGTTGAGTCGCAGGCAACACAGGAGACCTGGCAGTCGCTTCCTAGCGTGGTCCACGATTCGGTCCCCCAGAATAATGTTACGGCCACCATGTTCACCTCGCCGACCCGCGTCCTGGAACACTATCTCCAGGCGTTCGACAACTCACCCCCATCTCATGTTTGGAGTTCTGGCGGAAGCCCCGGAGAGATCATCGCGGGCACGCCAATCCAGCATCAAAAGAATCCTGACAAGGATGGAGAACGTCACCAGCAATACTTGTCAACGGCAGTTATTCCCCGGACTCCTTTCCAGGCCTCCGCGGCCCAGATACGAAAGTATATGCCTCACCCAGTCCCCTGTAACAACCAGGGTGGAATCACACATGTGTCCCAAGACAGGCAGTTTGCTGGTGAGCAAGCCAACGAGGAAGTCATAGATGAAACCATCCTTATGTCTTCTTTTGAAATCCCACTATTTGGCAGAGCAGAGTCGGAACCTCTTCCAGGTCGAAAACCCCGGCTTATGGAATCCAATGTCAGTCCGCATAATCTTGTTCGTACATCTAGCGACATGGGCCCTAGTACGTCAGGCCGGAAGACCAGAGTTGTCACCGTCAGCTTTCTTCCGTCACATGGGTTCAAGTACGAGAGCTTGGAGCTCTACGCTCCCGAGCCGCCCATCTCCGTGTCTCCACTGGAGCCAGAAGATTTGATAACACCGAATCTAGAGAGACTGGCGAAGAGCCTCGAGGCCGAAAAGCCCTTCCGGCCTAGGGAGCAAACCAGGGAGCTCCGGCCGACCGAGCGCGGCTATTGGCTTCTGGACTGCTCAACCTGGAGCGCGAAGCTGAAGCGCGACGCATGGGCTTTTCTGGCCAACTATGTCGGTACCGGCACGGCAGGCTGGGGCGTAAGTTGCGGGAGGGATGCGGATTTTCGGTGGCTGCGGACGTATTGCTGGGGCGTCATCGTCCCTCACATATACCTCTTATTGTACTTGGCTACTCAGCGAGAGATCTTGTTTACGGGGGCTTCTTGGGTCGACGGGGAGGGAAAGGCCACGATTACCATGGGGCCAAGGGAGCGTCGTTAGGAGGTTTGGATACATGTGCCTATCCTGAGCGAACTACCAGGCCTGGCGTTACTATCAGGAAAGGGAAGTTGAGGGAATATGCATGGTGATGGCGCACGGTAAAGGATCTTGGGATTTCTGGCACAGCTTGGGAGTTATCGTCGGGTTAGTTTCAAAATATCCTCCCTATAAACATGAGTGGCTTGCTCTTTCCTGTCGTTCGCGTTATATACGTCTCAACAAACCTTGTTGGACGTGGTTCATACACCCACTCCCTTATGTAGAATGCCTCGGGAACATTATATTCGCTGGGCGTCTACACGGAATAAGATGCCTGCCAGACCGAGGCATCACGAAAGATGTATGAAAAGAGCCATGAGCAGGGCTCCATGTGATCTGAGCCAAGCCCGCCGTCCTATTAAGCTTTATCTGGACCGTCTGGCACACTACTTTCGGCTTATGGCCTTGGTTTCTATTATATACGGCCGACTGGAAGAGATGGGGCCGGTCACTTGTCTCCTGTTGCACACAGATGCTTATCAACAATTTACTCCCCCTCTGCCAAACAACCCTTGAGGCCGTTACTTCGATCAGCTTCACCCATTGTGTATAGATAGATAGATATAGGTGACCAGGGAATAGGACGAAACCCTCAGGCACCTTTCCATATGACGCAAGTACCAATAGGATGACCTCAGTACGGCCAATATAACAGCCAATGCCGGCCTCCATATTAGAATGTGGCTGTATCCTCCTTCGTGATTTCGAGGGAACTTGTTGCCAACTCCTTCGCGTCAGGGTACTGCTTAAATAGCATCTCCCCTATAGCCTCGACGTTAGCCTTCTACTCCATAGTCAGCTCGCTTACGTATCGTTCCGTGGATTCATATAACAACATTGGCAGCTATTTAATGCAAAGATGGCTAAGATATTCCTGGCCTCTCGCTTTCTGTACTCGTCCCCCGTTTCTTCCAGCTAACCTTTGAACGTCTCATGGAACCCGAAATCCAACTAGCAGAGGTACAAAAGTTTCTTATGCAGGCGCCGGTCTCGTCCGTTTTTCTTTGCAGCGAGGGAGGGCCTTTGCTTTAAGAACCATGAGAGTGGCTACAAGATGTTAGAAGTTCCCGTGCAAGGCGAGTCTCCTCTCGCTTAAGCAGTAGGCTCTTGAAAAGGCGTGGAAAGGAACCATAGCGACAGAACGGCCACGAATGCAGTTTTCGATCCGTCCATCAGTAGGGGAAGAATATGACCATATAATCATAGACAGATACCTACGTCCAGCCATCGTGATCAAGAACCTTGTGCGAGCGAACATATGCTGGAGTATAATTCCAATGAGGCAGTCGGGTATGTGACAACTAAACGTCCTTAAGTTGACTAGGCAGCCGTTCGATGAAGAAACTGTAAATAACATATGTTAGTATTACACGATTGTCGGGGTGGTGCAGTAGACATGCATATTATTACAATTAAGTTTCGCTTCGGCACGAGGCGTGAGAACACCCTAATAGGTTGGTTGCTGAACCTACAGCAAGCAACCGTCTTCCCGCAGATTTCAATCTCTAACAAACATACGTAGATTCTTAGTTGACCTCGCCCAAATCCGCAGGCATACTGCGAGCTGGTATTCAAACACCTGAAACCCTCTCTTAATTAGCCGTCGCGTCTATAGGAACTACTGTAGTTGCGATACGGGCCCAGTGTCAACAAACACAAGCTCGGTGGATTCCCCACCGTGCGGAGCACTTTGGCAAAGTCGACCTCGGTCGAAGCGGAGCATGATGATGGAAACATGACGAAATCTTCGTCCACAGCAGCCTATACGACCTCTCCGTCAAGGACCGATCATTCGAAGCAGGGCCCCGGTCTGTGTAGAAAGATGAGACCAAGGAACCGGATATTCGAAGATAGCCATTGATGGGGTTAACTCTGTTGTCTGCTTAAGCATCACGGCTAGAGCTGCCCAGGAACGATGTGTCTCCTGCGTCCGAGCAAGCCGCGAAGCATAATAATCTCAGTATTGCGTGTTCTGGGCTGTAGCGACTACGGCAGGACGAGAATTGAGATCCCAAGATGTATCGCAGAAGTTGAGCTAGACTCGCGTCGTATATATGCACTTGCAAATATCAATTCGGTCACACAAGACATCGGCCTCGCCCATGGTAGCGATAACACTTGACGTTAAAGAGAGGACCACAGACCTCGCAAAAACGTGGCAAGCATTTATTGGCATGGAATGCACGCGGTCAGCCAATACAATGGTACGAGAGGGGTCTTATTAATTCCTACAAGCCACTATAGCAATAGCGGAAACAGCCGCCTTGCTGTGATGCTTGTTACATGACTATTTGCCCCTAAAGCATGATCTGCCCAGCAGGATTGGGGAATAACGCACTCGCGGTGATACAAGGAAAACTTTTAAGCTGATGCCTCCTTGCGCGGCGGCGTCAAGGAACGACCATAAACTGCCGCAACCTCTTTCTCGTAGCGCTCCAGCTCTGCCTTCTGAAGGTCATAGAACGGCTGGCTTCATGTTAGTCATGGCGGGCAAGACTGCTTGAGGAATCAACTGACCTTTTTCTCAGCCTCGGGCAGCTTCTTCCACTCCTGCCCTATCGCCGCACTCGTAGTTCGTACGCCACCGCCACTGGAGAAATCGCCAGTCGACCATCGGGCTCTGGTGAACAGGCTGTACGCTGTAAGGGGCCGCTTGGGCAGACGCTCATCTGTGATATGCTTGGCTTGACCCTTGGGGATGTTGTATTTTCTCTTCAGGAGGCCGCGGGCTCTGTTGGCAGCTCTCACCTGGTCCGGAGTGAGGCTCTCGACCCAGGCCTTATACGCTACCGCATTAGCGCGCTTGTTCTGTTCAGCAGTCTTCTCAAGTCGCTAGAAGCCGTTAGTACATGCCCAGAGCCTCGCCTGGAGCGGGTTGACGCACCTGAAGTTCCGAGGACGATAGGGACTTATAAGCGTCCGACAATTGCTTCATGTTTGATCTAAGGTCGTCCGGCTTCCATGACTTCCCTTGTGTATGCTCCGCAATGAACAATCGCCATGGCGACTCGGGAGAGCCCTTAGGCTCATCGAACAAGGCCGTCTTCTTGAGCTCCTTCCTCTGGAGCGTAGCCTTCTTTTCATCGGTCAATGGCTTCTTCTTCTTCCTCTGTCGCGGCTTCGCGGCCGATGTCGCTTTTGATTTGGTTCCCTTCTTCGCCGCGGCTGTCTTGCCCTTCGCAGTTGTGGTCTTGCTCTTTGTAGTAGTCTTTCTCTTCGCGGTAGTCGTCTTGCTCTTTCCGGTCGCCGTGGTATCCGCCTTCGGTCGTCCTCGGGTCGCGAAGCTTCGAACCAAATTGAAGCTAGACCCGGCTACGTTAAGCTGGCGCACAGGACTACGTGCGACCACTTGGAAGATGGCAATGCGGCGAGATGACGTAGCGGCATTGCCGACCGTGGCCGTGGCCGTGGCCAATCGCCTTATGGCTGCGCGCCCGATGGAGGTCAGCATGGCGATATAATGGACGGATGTTCAGGATTATCAATTGACGATGGGATGATTTCTGAAGGAAGACAAGATTTGCTTGGCCATGCGATTGAGACAAACAGTGAGTTTTCTCCAGCCCACAGAAATTGGCGGGAGGTTTGGGAGTTAGGTGGGCTGAACACGGCAGCATAAATGAACCCAGCCCCATGTTTTATTTATGTTATGCCCACCCACACGTAATAGAACCTGAGGCACTACACAAACATTACATAACTTTGAAGGTCGGGGAGGTAAAAGTACATCTAAGGTACAATATCTGCAGGTGTGGGTAGCTTAAGCTCGGAGTCCCGTTTTAGCGCTAGAGCTGCTCTGAGCTGCCATCATCGGCGCGGGGCCGACATCAGTTGTCGGGTAGGTACGAGGCACAAGTACCTCAAGTATGTACAAAGCACACGACAGTGTACTTATATATGTACCCTTCCAGCTGCCATTTGCCCGCAGTGGCTTTCAGCCACCAATAATAATGCTATGCCACATGCATAGATATCTCGCATATTAAAAAGTACCTGATAAGGGCATGCACGACAGAGTTTATGCCGAATCGAATGGACCTGGCTTTGGCAAGGCTTCGATTTACTGGATCACTGCGCTAACGTTAACCACGACTCGAGTTTTACACTACAACGTTGGTACATCCCTATCTTTCCAGATTCAACATTTTCCATCGAATTGGCATCACGTGTGCACCTACTGGTATTAGTCAAACGTCGAGGCCCCATCTGTGCAAGGACATCCTGTTTTGAAAGCAGTGATCTCTGTCTTGCCTCTGATTCCGCCGACAAGAGCTTTTTCCTGTCGAGTCCCTCTGGTAGCTCTCACCAAACGTAGTGCGACTGAGCCGTACTATTGAAAAACCATGGCTCGGCTGGGGAAATCACGCTCACCAACTCCTGCAGGAAGCCAGCATCCTTCGAGAAGACACCGCAGAGATGATGATAGAAAGGATCGAGACCGGGACCGAGACCGAGACCGAGAACGTGACCGCGAATGGGATAGGGACCGAAACCGGGATCGGGGTCGGGATCGGGACCGTCGCGATACCAGACGTCGCAGTCGTTCTCGAAGCCCACATGATGTAAGGCAACACCCTACGTATGCAATTACGTTTCCCTCTAACAGCACCTATCTTCAGCGCCGAAACCGTGACCGAGATCGCGATCATGACTACCGCCGACGTGACCGCTCCATAGACCGGCGAGGTGATGATTACTACAGAGGAGGAAGGAACCGTAGACGGTCTCGTGATCGCTACGGAGACCGGGTTCGAGATCGTACGCCCGACGCCCGTCGTCTTAGGAGCCGCGATCGTGATGGAGACAGGGACCATCGAAGCAGGCGAGACGACTCCCATGATCAAGGCAGGGGACGACGAGAAGGTACTGCTGACTCCCAACCCCGCAGTAGGCGAGGAGATAGCCGCGATCGTGGCGCGGCACCCGCTGACATAACCAAGTCAAAACCATCTGAGGTGCGTTTTCTCCGATTTAACCTATTTAATGCAGAGACTGTTTACTGATCTTGCTCAAAGGCCGATGCAAACTCGAAACCTGCAGCCGCCCAGCCAGAAGCCGACAAGAAGGCCGAACGTCTTGCCAAGCTAGCAGCATGGAAAAAGAAGCAGGAAGAGAAGGAGAAGCAGAAAGATGCGACTCCAGGTGGTACTCGGAAGCTCCTTGCTGAAATGGACGAGAAGGCCAACGGCACATCCTCCAACGTAACGCCTACAACAGTGTCGCCCGCCCCGGCTTCGCCTGCCGCTCAACAGCCGGCATCTCCGGCCGCGTCATATGCCGGTAAATTCGATCCTAAGGCGATAGCCAAGAAGGCAGCTCCAAAGGCACAGTCGCCAAGTACAGCCCCGAAGCTGGGGGCTATTGTGGGTCAGCCACAAGTTGGTCTCGCTTCGGCGGTAAAGTCTTCAAATGGTGAGCTTGGACCCCTGCGTACAACTATTCGCATAGCTAATTCTTGCCTTGAAGCCTCCGCGCTTCCGCAAAGCAGAGCTAAGACCAGCGGCTTTGGTTTCCACAAGCAGAGTACCGAGAACGAGAAGGTGCCGCAGAAGCGTAAGCTTATGCTAGATGAAGATGAGGCGTCAGACAGAAAGCTTGCTAAGCTGCCATCATTACCTCTCCCTGACGTCGATGACACTCCTTACGAAGTTCAAGACGAGGAAGACGACGAGACTGGCAACTTCGCTGGAACCGAAGAAGAGGAAGCCGCCGCCGCACGAGCTGCGCAAGAACGCCGAGAGGAACGTATTACTCAAGAGGGCGGCCCACAGGTGTCGGAAATGGAGGTAGACGAGGCTGAGGTCGAACCTGAGCCGCAGACCAACGGGACCGCTGGTGAAGCGCAGCCCGCTGAAACTATGGAAGTCGATAACGAGGATGTTGATCCTCTTGATGCCTTCATGAATGACTTAGAGAGTAAGCCGGTTGTGGATAAGCCGTCCAAGGCCAAAGTCACCGAGAAGACATCCCAAGAGCCCGAAGCATACTTCAGCGATGATGAGTATGACTATCGGGAGGGAAACGCCGGGCCCGACTCCTTGTCCATGGCTATTGCGGCGAAAACACGCAAAAAGAAAGACATCCCCAGTGTCGATTACACGAAGCTCAAATTGGATCCTATCCGGAAGAATTTCTGGGTTGAACCAGCTGAACTATCGGAAATGACCGAAGCCGAACTGGCAGATCTCCGCTTGGAGTTGGATGGAATCAAAGTTTCAGGCAAAGACGTTCCTAAGCCGGTCCAAAAATGGTCCCAGTGTGCATTGTCGCGGACTACACTTGACATCATCGAGCGTCTAGGCTTCGAGAAGCCTACGCCAATTCAAATGCAGGCATTCCCGGCAATCATGTCTGGTCGCGACGTCATTGGTGTTGCTAAAACTGGTTCGGGGAAGACGCTCGCTTTTCTGTTGCCGATGTTCCGGCACATCAAGGACCAGCCTCCTCTCAAGGAAAATGACGGACCGATTGGACTGATCATGACTCCAACTCGCGAGCTGGCAACTCAGATCCACCGGGAGTGTAAACCATTCTTAAAGTCGATGAACCTGCGAGCTGTCTGTGCCTATGGTGGAGCACCGATCAAAGACCATATCGCGGAATTGAAAAGGGGTGCAGAGATCATTGTCTGTACTCCCGGCCGTATGATCGATCTCCTGGCCGCGAATCAAGGCCGCGTAACGAACCTGAAGCGGGTCACTTACGTCGTCCTTGATGAGGCAGACAGAATGTTTGACATGGGTTTTGAACCGCAGGTCATGAAAATATTTGCCAATATGCGGCCTGATCGCCAAACAATCCTATTCTCTGCTACGATGCCTCGAATAATGGACGCGTTAGCTAAGAAGGTCTTGAATAGCCCCGTGGAAATTACCGTGGGAGGCAGAAGTGTCGTAGCCCCCGAAATCACACAAATCGTCGAAATCCGGGAAGAACCCCAGAAATTCATTCGTTTGCTTGAGCTTCTGGGTGAGCTGTACGATAAGGACGAAGATGCTCGGACATTGGTTTTTGTCGAAAGGCAAGAGAAAGCCGACGAATTGCTGAAGGAACTGATGCGCAAGGGCTATCCTTGCATGTCAATCCATGGTGGGAAAGATCAGATCGACCGAGACTCGACCATCCAGGATTTCAAGAATGGCATAGTCCCAATCCTTATCGCCACGTCCGTGGCAGCTCGCGGTTTGGACGTCAAACAGTTGAAGCTGGTAGTTAACTACGATGCACCAAACCACCTCGAAGATTATGTGCACCGGGCCGGGCGCACGGGACGTGCGGGCAATAAGGGCACAGCAGTGACGTTTATCACGAGGGATCAGGAAAATTGTGCTCCGGGTATTGCGAAGGCACTGGAACAAAGTGGTCAGCCGGTGCCGGAGCAGCTCGAGGAAATGCGCAAAGCCTTCAGGGACAAGGTCAAGTCCGGAAAGGCAAAGGATCAGTCTGGTTTCGGGGGCAAGGGATTAGAGCGACTTGACCAAGAGCGCGAAGCTGCTCGCCTTCGAGAGCGGAAGACGCACAGGACAGAAGGCGAGGAAGACGAGCCGAACAAGGAAGAGAAGGCTACCGAAGACAAGAAGGCGGATAAAGCCGCCGCAGCCATACAAACTGCCGCTTCAGGTATCATATCTCGTGATTCTGCTCCCAAGGTCGTCGACCTCGAGCCGAAGTACACCATCCACAAGAGGGAAGACCCTGCCCCTGCCCCTGTCAATACCAATAACCCACTGGACAAGGTCTCGTCTGCGATCAATGCGATCAACGCTCGGCTCGGTCGTGCTGGGCAGCTACGACCAGGCCAACCTATCGACAACAAGGGTCCCGACGCCGGCGCATTCCACGCAACACTTGAAATCAATGATTTCCCTCAGAAGGCTCGTTGGGCCGTCACAAATCGGACCAATGTCGCCAAGATCCTCGAGGCTACGGGCACTTCTATCACCACGAAGGGCACGTTCTATGCGCCCGGCAAGGAAGTGCCGCCGGGCGGAGAGCCCAAGCTCTATATCTTGGTGGAAGGCGATACCGAATTGGTCGTGGCTAATGCAATGGCTGAGCTCACTCGCCTCCTCAAAGAGGGTACTATAGCAGCGGCGGATGCGGACAGCAGGGCCCCTATTGGTGGCCGGTATACAGTAACGTAATTGTGAGCACGGCCTTGGAGAACTGGCTCATGGCAATAGATTGCGGTAGAACGAGGTATGGGTAGGCGAAGAATATCATTATACTGTCGAAAGGTGTATCAGAGCGTTCTAGGCCGCGTTATGTATTTTGATGCCCGTGATTCCACAGAAAGCACCCGATAAACCAGAACGGGCAATAAAAATCAACATGCTGCCCAAAGTGCTGAACTGAACTAAATGTTCACCCTCCCGCGACGCCGTGACCGTAGTCTACAAACATGCAGTCCATGAAAGCTTCCTCCGTCCGCAATGAGCTCTCGTCCTAAGTTAAAGAAAGCGTCACGCATAAACCCCCCCGGTCTTGCGAGCTTTAATTATGGGACCTCGCTTGAGCGGCCTCGTCGGCGTCGCGCTGCCGGCGCTCGTTGTTGCTGAGCTCCTTCAGCGTCTCGTTGCGCGTCTGCTTCTTCTGCGCCGCCAGCTGGGTGCCCAGCTTCCCCGACGCCTTGGACGTGGCGGCCTGCGCTCTCGCCTGCGTGTCGCCGTTAGTTAATACCTGAGTATACGGACGAGCAGGATTTCTCGGGGGTTTTTTTTCCGGCTTCCGCCCCTCATCTGTTGGGGGAAGGAGATGTGGTGCGATGTGACGCGATGCGATGCGTGGGACTGGGTGGGTGGGTGGCTTGCTTACCTCCGCTGCCTCGGCCGCCCGCCTCCGCGCCTCGTCCTGGCTCTCGCCGGCGGCGCTCCGGCTACCCCCCAGCGTGCGCGGCGGCCCGCCGGCCTTGGGCGATGGCGCCGTCCCCCCGAGCGCGCCGGCCGGTACCGATGCGCGCTGCGGTTGCGCGGGCGCCGAGCCCAGGACCCGTCCCGGCTGCGCGAAGGCGTCGCCGTCGGATTTGCCGCATATATTGCCCATTTCTAGGTTTTTGGGTGCCGTGTCTGAGTTTGTGTGTGTGTGTGTGTGACAGTTTAAGTAGATAGGTAGGTTGGAGTAGACTGGCTGGTTGGTTGGTCGGTGACCGAGGGGCGCCGGCCTGTCTGTCTCTGATGTGCTAGGTGGGATCAAGGGGCAGGTGTGATGTGCGTAAATAAGTACCTAGACATATAAGCCGAGGTTACGACAATGCTGTGGTTGCGCGAGCGAGCAGGCAGACAGGCAGACAGGCGGGCGGGCCTCACCGTCTGCGAGGAGCGTGTGGGGGCCGTCCGCCCTGATTCCCGGAATTATCTTGAGATGTGGCTGGGTAATGTATATATGTAGATCGGGGGTAGAAAACGAAGCTGCGAATACTTCGATCACAATGCGGATGCCTGGGTTATTTACAAGGTCTAGGATGATGTATTCGCGATGGTTTGTGCCGTCAGTCCGGGATTACATAAAGCTCCTTATAGGGAGCCAAGAGGTGGCGGGTGGTGAGGGAGGCTTGGACTACGTTTAGGCCAGAACACCACAATGGAGCTGATGACCATCGACCCCGGGATGGGAGCGGGGGAGGGGCAAGGACAGCAGCAGACGCAAATGGAAATCGCTCGGCCTCAGTACTTTAAACTTCTACAGCATCTTAGCGTTGCCAGTCTGGATCGCAGGACTGGCATGGCATAACTGAAACTCTGATTAACGCTAATAAGGCGAAACACATGTGAACGTGGTTCCTAAACCTTCAAATAGGACTTTTTCGGAGTATCTAGGTCCCTAGTCCACATACATTGTGGTAGATCAGCCCACCCAGCTAAAGCCTTGCACAAGAACCTGACAAGGACCTGACAAGGCGTGCTCCAATCAAAAACGTTGAAATAATCAACCTACAAGCGACGGCTGACACCCAGGTGCTGAGGAGGCTTAAACGTAAAGTAGCAGTTGTCATAGATACAATAGACTTCAGGGCATTAGACCGCGGTAGGGGTCTGTGCCTGGATTGAATCGCATAGCAACCCGCATCAATGAGTCGGAAGCGTGCATGCTTGACAGCCCTGATGACGAATATTTTCTTTTTTCTTTCAACATTATCTGAGTTGTGAGGTTCCGTTCGAGTCAAGGCGGGCGCAACATTGACGGCGAACTGGCCGGGATGCGGCAGCCCACCCGTCCGTAGGGCTACTTTCCGCTTAGTGGGCAAAGTCGGCAAACAGTGAGGCTCCGCGACTCAGCAATATATTGAAAACCTGCATGCGCATGCGGGAAGAGCTGAATACTTGCGGAGACATGCATGTGAGGCATCCTAAAACAGTCCCGTAAAGTACAGACCGGAGGAACTCGCTGATCGGATCAAGCAGCTCCACACTCACATGGGAAAGAAAGAAGAAGAAAAAGGGTTCAAAGTTCAGATCCGATTGGGAAGTGGAATGACGGGATGACGGGGATGAAGGGATGACGCTGGTTTTTTTAGCTTTGGTTGGTGGTGGTACATGTTGAAGGGCTTAAGTGGCCATCAAGGTTCTCAGCATATTCTCATGCTAGCTCCCTCTACCCAAAGGCATGGGCAAAGGCGGGATGCTCCAGCATATTCACTTCCCGCCCACAAAAGCCACCCACGGGACTCGATCACTTTTTCCGCCAGGGTCTCAGTCAGGTACAAGAGCCTCCTCTTGCTGTTTAGCAATTTACTGAGAGATCAATTCCAACGGCAAAGTCACCAGCCAGCCCACCTGCTGCCATTACGTCCCTTTGTCGATCACTTCCGGGTCGTTCACGGCACTCTCTTCGCGAATTATACCGACTGCCCGCCCCTAC
Source organism: Monosporascus sp. CRB-8-3 (assembly GCA_004155055.1). Classification (NCBI taxonomy): domain Eukaryota; kingdom Fungi; phylum Ascomycota; class Sordariomycetes; order Xylariales; genus Monosporascus; species Monosporascus sp. CRB-8-3. The sequence goes on along the minus strand of QJNZ01000324.1, from coordinate 76,169 downwards.
CTAGCCTGCTGGGTATATCCCACCTGCTCAGCGGCTCTATGCCATCATCTTCCGGATCTCTAAATATCTCCGGCGATTCGTGAGCATCGGGTCACATAGCGCCAGCACACTGTCTCTCTCGGTTGGTTTGGTCTTCAATATACACAGCATTAGGTTGTGACCTTTGCCGCCAACCAGAACCCGTCATTCCTTGACATACAGAAAGAATATGGATGAGTCCCACCATGACGGAGACCCGGGTTGCGATCCTAATTACCGAGTACCTGCCTTGAGTCCTTCTTCTACTTTGGCAGGACTCAGTAGCACTACTCCCGCCAACAGCAATCATGACTTTGACCCAACCTTCTCATACGAACTGCCTACTTTTGTTAACTTACCACCTTCATCGTTCAACATGTTTCACACCTCCCACGACGACTCCTGTATCGACACCTGCATAACCAGAGATCATAACCCACAAGCACCGTGGCATCGGGGTTCGAATACATCCTCCCACTCTCATAGGGCAAGCTTATCGACCTTGTCTATGCCCCGTCCACATTGTCCCTTGGAGGGCGGCGCATATACACAGCCATTTCATGATTTAGACACCTTCTCCCCTGACTTCTTCCCTGATATGAAAAGCACCATGGACAACGTCCCGAAGTCAAATAATTACTTTTCCTACATGAACCATCAAGTAGATGGTCATTACGGCGTTATGGGCCCTGGCATGTATCAGTGTCCAGTTCCAGATGACTGTGTCTCTGTCGACTGTAGCCAGTTCTCGTGTTTGAGCAACTGTTGCTCCCGGGTCTGTGAAGACAAGACCTGTGCCGAGACGGCCACGTGCGATGAGATCTGCCAGGACGGGAGTTGTACCGAAGGCACACCGTGCGATGATACCTCCTGCTTCGACGGGCCCCAGCATCCGATTGATAATTTCTTTAACTTTCCGGAGTGGCACCACCCGATAACCCAAGGGCTAACTGACGAGTCGCACAACCAACCATGCAATCACACGAATGCGGAACACGATGTCGCCTTTACCTTGAGAGACTTGAGAGCGCCGGGCCCTTCGAATGTGCCGCACTCTCAAGGGGATTTCCAGTTCGGATGTCCCTTTCTCGGTACGTCTGAGCAGTCGGTTGATGCCGGCGGAGCATTCCCGCTCGGCCACAATCAATCGGTTCCTGCGTACGGTCCTACGGCGGATACGAGTCGAAGCAAATCGAGGGCTGGATCAAAAGCGGTGACTGAACCAGCTGGGGCGACGCAACATGTGTGTAACTGGATTGTTTGCTCGGACGACGCGGCGTTGGGGGAAGAAGTATGTGGCCGGGTCTTCGATAACAGTTCTTCCCTCAATGACCATTTATGCAATGAGCATATAAATCTGATGTCGGCCAAAACGAAATACGTGTGTCTCTGGAAAGGCTGTTCCCGCCGTGGCGATCAGGAATTTGCGTCGCGAAATAAACTCAAACGCCACATTACAACTCATAGTTCCTGTATGTGACGGTTCCCATAATCTCTTACGGGGTGGGTTGCTAACTGGGACCTTAGACAAACCGTTTCTTTGCGAGCAATGCGGCGAGGGCTTCTCGGCACAGCAGGCTCTGGACCAGCATCTTAGGACGCATACTGGCGAGAAACCTTACAAATGCACCGAACCAGGTTGCGGCAAGTCTTTCAAGCAGAAGAGCGCGTTGAGTAAGTTCATTCTCTCCTCATGGGATATTGCGACCCCCATATTTGGCTAACGGAAAAGCAGCTATGCACATACGCACACATACAGGTGAAAAGCCACTCAAGTGCGAAATATGCGGCAAGTGTTTCTGCGAGTCTTCAAATCTTTCGAAACATCGGAAAACGCACAATCCCGACTACAAATTCAAATGTGATGAGCCTGGCTGCGATAGCCAATTCATCCGGATCGACCAACTAAAAAGGCACCAAGCGAAACATACAAGGGCAAGACAGAAGAAAAGAACCAGGGCACGGTCTCAAGCCGGATTGCTGACCCCTTCGGACGAATTGACCCCTTTTGACGGGACGCCGTACCCTCTGCCACTAGAAGGCGAATTTGTTTGAGATACGTGCCTCGTCTGGGTGTAGCAATGCCGATGAATGAGCCAGAGTTGGATGTATGCACTGCGAGGGCCAGTTGCTGTCGCCTGAGTCTCAGGCAGCAATTAGAGGGCTGCAACGGTCTGGTTGGGTCTGGGTGATCCCTAAGAGCGGGTGCGTTGGGGCATCAACCCCATGAGATTACGGGATCCGATGTGCTATGCGGTACTGACTGGTGTCACGGTGGACATGCATTCCTACTGCTGGTCGAGGAGTTCCATTGCAGAAGCCGGCCCGGTGATCATCTTAGCATCTAGGCGCCCGTCAAAGCAGGTTGGGAGGGCGATGTATGCGTCCACGGTAACGGCCAGCCAAATATGCCCGGATACCGCAACCTCGTTTGCGGGAGTTGCGCTCCTGTGGTTGGAGTGTGCGCCGGTCTTAGCACTCAGCAGAAAATATATATACGCTATTGAGGATTAAATAATGAATTGATTGCATATTCGCTCAGGAAAGCAGTGCTTAGGGTGACCACATGTTGACCTATACTTCAAGAGTATATGACCGAAGACCCGAACTTCAACAGCGTCGAAGATATTGACTACCCGCATGACGTCCGGGGAGTGACGCATACCGTAGGTCTAGGGTAAGATCTAGGTAGCTCTGGGTCCTACTCCCCGTTCCGGTCCCCGTCTCGAAACCCAACTTAACGGAAGGCAGATACGCTGACCAGTCGGAGTAGAATAGTTGGGATCCCACCTACTTATATATATGTGTGTATATACACTGCTTATCACGCATCCCTATTCCAATGGAATTCCATTGCTTTACGTACTTGCTTGCATAAAACATTACTGTTACCTTGGTACTTACTGCACTCACCTACGGCGTCCCCGCTGGTGGTCTGATATATAATCGGCGCTTAGAGCGGGCCGTTCGAGTCTTTAATCGACCCAGACAGAAATAGTAGAACCTGCAGATACGAAGTCGCATAGGAATGCGCTCATGGATAGGTGGCTACGTGTTCCCCGCCAGGAGAGCGTCGCGTATGCCCATCACCTGTGGGAATAACGAGCACTACCTACACAGGTATCCATGAATGTATGTATGTATGTGTATGCATGTGTGTATGTACGCCATGGTATGCGACGATGGCTAGGTATCTACACACACACACACACACACACACACACACACACGCACCCACGACCTGCGCTCTCTTCCTCGGGGGAGAGGGGGGTTGCTACCCGTTTCCCCTTCAAGCGCTCTCTATGCACATCTCGCTCCTCTTCTACTTACGAGTGCAATCCCCGTCTTCTCGGTCAGATACATACGTGCTTATTATGTATGGGCGACTAGAGCCTGCAGCTCGGGAGTTGCGGCGTGTGGAGGCATCAAGGGATGGAGGTGCTAAGTTAGGAGACGACGGCTGTTTTTTACGGATAGGATACTCGAATCTGATCACCCATACCGAAGTAACCATCGTGGAGCCTGGAATGATAGCGACGTGAGGGATTACTAGCATAGGTTATCGATTCTCACCTCGTCGTCCGCACTGGCTGTAAATCCCGAGACGCTAGGAGGACGAGATGATTGTGAATGTAGGTTGCACGCATATGTGTTGTCCATTTTTTTATGCAGCTTGCATACCATACTAAGCATGCAATTACTCCGCTACACAAGATAGCAGGTCGTTCTGCTGGAGCAACATCAACCTCGAAACACATAGACATATCATCCACTCAGAATTGCCATGAACGGAGAGCGGGTCCGCCGGGATGATCGAGCCATGGATCCATCACGGGCACGGGAGCGGAGAGTTTGGTATTTTCGTTTTTGGTGCATTTACTCGCGTTTCATTCGCATGGGCAGCTACATTTGGCTGCCAGTGTATCCTCGTAAACACCTTATGAACCGAGAAACCCTTTTGATGCCATGCAAATATCAAATTCCTGTCTTTAGGAACGAACCAAGTCCACGTCCATCCGGAACCGGAACACAAACCTCCCCGCAACGGAAATAGCCATTTAAGCAGCCTGAGTAAGAAGTCCAACCGTCAGCACCAATATTCGCATAATCGAGCACGGAGGGGGCGTAGATAGTAGCTCGTCGCGAGCCGGGGATGAATCGTTCGTGTTGCTTTCTTTTTCCTCATACCTTAACAGCGTATTTTCGTTGAGGGAAATGTGTCTGGCGCTTCTTCGTCTTCTCCAAGACCTTCGACTTCTCCTCGGGCGACAAACGACGACGGATAGCACGGGTCTGCTTGGGGCGGAGATCCAGGGGAAGGTACTTCTTGTTCTTGTAGAAGAGTCGGAGTTGCGATCGTTGCTTGAGGTTGACGACGGTCAGGACACGCGCGATCGACTTGCGGAGGTCGTGGCTAAAATCAAAACGGTGGGGTTAGTCTCGGCTCATCGATTCACTTCCTTCCCGTCGGGTCGCATTGGCAGTGTAAGAAGGGAAATCCCCTCGACGTCGGTGCAGGAAAGGTCGGGTATGGTTTGTTGCTCACATTCGGTTCAGCTTAGTCCCGGAGGAAGTAACCTTCTGAATGCGCAGCTGGCTGAGCTCCGCCTTGAGCTCGCCAAGCGTCTTCAGTAGGTCCTCCTTGCTCTTGTTCCAGAGGGCACCGGTCTTGACCTTCGGGGACGACTGTAAATGAGAAAAAGAGCAGTTAGTATTCTGTAGCAATAGTGGGAGAAGTGCGCGCGGATAGGAACACGCGGGAAGATGTTCCAATCCCGCTCTTCAATTCTGCAGGCAAAATTCTTTCCTCGAGGGTTCCCGTTCAATTGATTTCCGGACTTACCATCTTCGTTGACAGGGATTCTGGAGGTCGACTTTCGCTTCTGCTGGGCGTTGACCTTCTTGATGTTCTTGCCGATTCTGGAGTATCTAGAAGGGTCCGGGCTGGGCTGAGGTTCGAGGTCAGAAACAAATTTGCCAAAATTGCAGTGGGTTGGTGCTTAGGGCTTTTTTGTCTGCGGTACGGCTGCCAGTAGAATTATGGGGCTACACTTACAGTCTGCAGGTGGTCCAAGCTCTCACGAATCCTGCTGGCGAAGTGCACAGGCTTGGGCGACTTGGGAGCCACCGGAGTAGAGGGGCGAAAGATCTTGTCCACAGGCGTCTTAGGCTGCATCTCGAAGCTGAAGATGGGTCGTGCGGTGGCTAGTGCAGTGGCGTCTTCGGTGGTGCCAGAGGAGGTAGCCCCAGCAGTAGCACGGTCGGGAGTGGTCGGTGCGGTGCTAGCCTCCTGATCGAGGCGCTCATTGGCCTGGGCATCGTTATCAGCCATGATCGCGTATCAAGATTCCTCAATCGATGCAATTAAGCGAAATCAATCGAGAGAAGGGGGCAAATGCAATTCTCGCAAGAATGGTTGATGAGAAAGGATCGTTCAAAACGTTTTATTGAGAAAACGGGGTGGGGCTGTTTATCTACCGGAAACCCCGAAAACTACAATCAGCCATGATATGTACAAAGTACACTGTGTGCATGCATCGGCCACCTTTGCTCCCAGACGGGCTGTATTTCTGACGAGCAAAATCATTGATTTGTATTTACTCAAATTCACATCATCCGTCTGCCAGATACGTACAAAAATCACATGGTGCATCTGAAGAGGTAATCGACATCTATCATATTTCGAAAGGCGACGACACCTTAGCCCGTCGTATCTGAAATCATCCTAGCTACATCTACCAGAGCTACCTACCACCAATTCATAGACTGACAGCAAAGGTTGACTTTGTCAAGTTGGTAAACCTGCCCAGATAACGTTCCCATTGCATAATGTTAAATCTACCTACCTAGTAACGGTGGGAGCTCTGCTGGCCCTGATATATTTCTCTAGACGGGTCTATTCAAACAACTACAGGTCATATGATGTTAACTTCATAATGGCACCCAATGTACGCACTAGGTACCAACGCTTACACGCCCATTGGAAGATATGCTGTAGGATCACTTGCTGTTATTTTTACGTATAGTACCAATTCAAAGTACCATAACCTGTTCACTACCTAGGACTAGCCTTTGATTCACTATTTCGGTATTGCATGTAAGAAACCATGAACTTGAACTGTGGGTGCTTAGGCAGAGGGCCGTGACAGATGACCCATTGGTGAATTTTTCAATGGATGCGGCTAACGGTAGTTCACCCTCGCTTACCTTCATAATGAATGTACCTCGAGTCTCCTATCCAGAATATGGCCCAATTGTTGGTATTCGTCATTCGACTTTGGCTGCATCATACAGCCTTTACTTTCATGCTGGTCTTCAGCGATAGAACATCCGAGGGTATTATACCACAGATCGTATGCCACAGCCTCCGCCGCTTGCAGCTTATGGACAGCGATTTGACAAAACTGAAAAGGCTCGTTGATTCGAACTCTGCACCCCCTTGACAGCCTCCGTGTTTGCAGCGACCGCTTTATGCAAGGCGTTTCAGAGCTAGCAGACGTTCCCGTTGCGCGGCCGACCCCACGAGCTTCTGGAATGGTTACCGAAGACTTTAGCTCGGCTTTACTCGCTCCATAAACTAAACATCAGCTTATTTGAAAAATGTCGGCGACTACGGGGAACCAAGGCTGGGCCCAATTGCGGCAACAAGCTCGAAGTCTTGAGTCGCAGGTATTCAGGAGTCCCAGCATTATCGAGGGGGTCCCGATGCTAACTTGTCCACTTCCAGACGGAAACATTATTCCATACGTATTCACAGTTCTCCACGGTCTCGAATATACCTCCGAAACCCACGATAGAGGAGCGCGACACGGAGACCAAGCTCGAGGAGCTCTTGGAGAAGGTAAGGCCCTCTCCCCCCGCATTCGTCAATCGATCGGCGGCAACCGCCGTTCCGTAACCGCAAAGGGGAGACGTTGAAGTCTGGACTAACGTGGCTTCAAACCTTGAACAGCGGGAGAACGTGATCGCGCAGCTGGCACGCCTCCTCGACTCGGAGGCGAGCCTGACATCGTCGGCGCTGAAACAGAACAACCTGGCGCTGCTGCGGGAGAAGCTGGCGGAGCACCGGCGGGACCTGGGGCGGCTGCGAGCGGGCCTCGCGGACGCGCGCAACCGGGCCAACCTGCTGTCGAACGTGCGCGACGACATCGAGACGTACCGGCGCGATAACCCCGAGGCCGCCGAGGCCGAGTACATGCTGGGCGAGCGCAGTCGCATCGACAACAGCCACAACATGGTCGACAGCGTACTGAGCCAGGCCTACGCCACCAACGAGAGCTTCGTCATGCAGCGCGAGACCCTCGCCAGCATCAACCGCCGCATCACTATGGCCGCCAGCCAGGTGCCCGGCCTCAACACCCTGATCGGCAAGATCTCGGCGAGGAAGCGCCGCGACGGCATCATCATGGGCAGCTTTATCGCCTTCTGCTTCATATTCTTCTTTTTCTTCCTATAAGCGACGCGGGATGAGGGAACCGAGGGGGGGCTGTCCTCACATGGGCAGCATGTGGTGGAATGTTAATGATAGGGCTCTTTGTATTATCGGTGTGGTATACCTCGAAGTTCGCAACCTGCATCCATGGTTTGACTTTGCAAGGCGTTCAGGGTCGGTTTTATTAGGCAGAGCAGCTGGCAAGCTGGCATTTGTATAATATTCGCAGGCGGGTGGAAAGACAGGCTTCAGTCGGAACTTGGTCTCCCGTGCACCAGGTCGCGGAATCAGACCTCGGCAGCGAACAGGGGCTAATTGTGATCAAGTCGGACTGACACAGCCTTATTATTGCGAGTGGCAACTCATACACAGGCCCATGTCGTAATGATCAAGCTGTGTTTGAACCTTCATGAGCGAAGTTCGGGTATCGTTTTTAGCTACAATTACATGATAGTAGGCACATTCTTCAGCTCTCCCCGGGCGCCTTCTTTTCATCCAGGAGCCGCCGCACAGCCTTCACCAGCCCCTCCCGCTCGTGATCCTCGCTGGGCCCGCTGCCGGCCCAGCGTATCCTGCACTCGCCGTCGAGCAGGTAGGTGTAGCCGACCTTGCTGTTGAGGCAGCCAATGGCCTCGCGGATCTCGTCGGAGACGCCGCGGCGGATGATGAAGTAGCGGCCCCAGTTGGGCTCGCCGACGCGCCTGCGGAGGCGGCCCAGGAACAGCCGGATGAGCCAGGCCTTGAACGGGTCCTCCTCGACGTTGAGCCAGACGCGCTGGGCGCGGTCCGCGTTGGCGGCGAGCAGGGCCCCGAGCGCCGGGTTCGCCCCGGCCGCCGCGAACGACGCCGCCTGGTCCTCGGCCCACGCGCTGCTGAACATGCTGACGACGGACACGCGGCCCCGTAGCGCCGGCGTCGTGTCGCGCGGCCCTTCCCTCTTGAGCAGCGTCCGCCCGTACAGGTTCGGGAAGTAGAGCGACGGCTCCGCCCGGAACGGGCGCGGCGGCGCCACGAACGTCTTGCCCTTGTGGAACTTCAAGTTGCCCCAGTCGCGGAAGTACGGGCGCGAGAACTTGCTCATCCTGTTTGTTCGGTAAAACCGCCCTGGTCAGCCTTCTCTGTTTTCTGGTTTTCCCTTTCCAGGCCTTCACCTCCCCGCCGGACGCGAATGTCGCTGGCACGGGCAGGATTTCACTCAGGGGGCTGGGTATCCATACAGTTGCTCCCGCCTCTCCAGGTGCTTCTCGTAGTTGACGAAGTCGTCCCGGCGCTGCTTCAGGGTCCGGTTGTCGATGCCGGTGTTCTGCCCCGGCTCCGGAGGGTACGGCAGCCCGATGGGCCGGCTCAGCGGCGTCGGCGTGAACTCCTCGAGCCGCTTCCCGTAGGATCTCGGTGCGTGTTCCAGGGGCGAGGGAGGGACGACCTTCGGAGCGGGCCGGGTAGGAGGGGTCGTGGTCGTAGTCGTGGTAGCGCCAGCCGCTTTGGCCGCTGCTGCTTTGGGAGCATCATTATTAGCTAGTCGGCGATACGACGTGCTGAACGATCTCCATTGGCATACCAGGCATAGGAGCCTTGGTTTGCGCGCAAATGACATAATCGTGAGCAGAAGTAAAACAATTCCCGAGTCGTATCCTGGTCAACCAACGGACACTTCACGGCCCAGAAGGAAAGATGTGGTTTGAGACTTGATAGATAGCTTATCGTCGCAAAATTTCGATAAACCTCTCGTGGGGCCTGAAGCAAAGCTAATAACTTTGAGAGCTACGAGGAACGCGATTGTCCAGTGGATTTGCTGTATCGCTTCAATTGGTATAAAGTTTCCAGGGTTATTTTCTGTTAGTTGGCTCCACAGGCCCAGTCGTTGCCATTAAAGGTTAATTTGCAGGTTCCTATAGAAACTGTATAAGATAAACACGGACTACTGTCTTCCGAATAAGGTTATAATAGCTTACGATAATTGTGAGCATAAGTCAACTATTGTATCATGTTTAATCCCATACAAATTTGTATGGGAGGTGACATTGACGCGCTGTAGCCCCGGTGGGAGGTAAGAAAATACCCCTGAATACTCTATCGTTCAGCCCTCCAGACAGCCAAGACCCGCGGGCTCACCGGTTGTCAACGGCTTACCCCAGACTCGGATACCAGCGGCATTAGTGGGGGACTCTCGGGGAGCGTCATGCCCGTTCCGGCGCCATGTCCTCTCTCTACTCGAGGTTCGGGACAGTAAGCCGAGCAGATTTCCTTTGTGCTCCTCGAATGTAGAGAATGTAGTCTGGTTCATGCAACGGACGGCTATGAAAGTAATATAAAATACAATGTTTCTTAACCGTGCCTCTCGCATCATTGGGCGACATTGCCGTCTCAACAGCAGCAGCTTGAACCATATCGTCCGCTCCTCCATCCGCCATGCTGGTGCGCCCAAGGGCTTTCACTCGACCAGAAGCCTACAAGTGGTGAAGCCCGTTCTGCTGGCCGACATTGGCGAAGGTGAGAACCACCACGAGCCCGAAGCCTGTCGGGTGCCGAAAATTAACTCTCCCATCCAGGTATCGTCGAGTGTGAGATAATACAATGGTTCGTCGAGCCGGAAGCCCGAGTCGAGGAGTTCTCGCCCTTGTGCGAGGTGCAGAGCGACAAAGCCTCCGTCGAGATCACGAGCCGGTTCTCCGGCATCGTAAAGAAGCTATACTACGACGCCGGCGAGATGGCGAGGGTCGGGAAGCCATTCGTAGACATCGACATACAGGGCGATGCGAAGCCGGAGGATTTAGATGCCTTGACCGCCCCTGAGCCGGCGTCAGAGGGGCCATCGGAACCTCTAAATAAAGAGCCATTGAGCAAGCCTCCAGATGGGCGGAGCCCTAGGAGCACAGATTCACAGGCAGCGCCGAGCAGAGAACCTACTACACCCCAGGCACAACCGCCAAAGGGCAGATACGCAGCGCTGGCGACACCGGCAGTGCGGCACCTCTCGAAAGAACTGAATGTCGACATCACTGAAATACAGGGGACAGGGAAGGACGGCAGGGTTCTGAAAGAAGATATCTACAAATTCGTCGGGATCAGGGACTCACCGCCGAAGCAACAACCTACGACGCCGCCGACGGGCCCCACATTCGTTCCAAGACCGGCAGAGGCCACGAGCAGGCAGGTCGAGACGACCGTTGAGTTGACGAACGTCCAGGCGCAGATGTTCAAGACGATGACGCGGTCCCTCAGCATCCCGCACTTCCTGTACGCAGACGAGGTGGACTTCACGCAGCTGCACGAGCTGCGGCGGCGGCTCAACAAGGTGCTCTCTCAGCAGCAGCAGCAACCACAGCAAAACCAAGATCAACAGGAAGTCGTCACGAAGCTCTCGTACCTACCCTTCGTCATCAAGGCCGTCTCGATGGCGCTGCACCAGTACCCGATCCTCAACGCGCGCGTGGAGGTCCCGGACGACGGAGGCAGCGGCGGCAATGGCGGAGGCGCTAAGCCGCGGCTAGTGTACCGCAGCCAGCACAACGTGGGCGTGGCCATGGACACGCCGGCGGGTCTCGTGGTCCCCGTGGTAAAGGACGCGGGGTCGCGCAGCGTGTACTCGATCGGGGCGGAGCTCGCGCGGCTGCAGCGCGCGGCGGAGGCGGGCCGGCTGTCCCCCAACGACCTCACCGGCGGCACCGTCACCGTGTCTAACATCGGCAGCGTCGGCGGCACCTACGTGGCGCCCGTGCTCGTGGACCGCGAGGTGGCGATCCTGGGTCTTGGCCGTGTGCGCGCCGTGCCGCGCTTCGGCGACGACCGCGGGACCGTCGTGGAGAGGCAGGTGTGCAACCTCAGCTGGAGCGCCGACCATCGCGTCGTCGACGGCGCCACCATGGCGCGCGCCGCCGAGGTCGTGCGCCGCCTGCTCGAGGAACCCGACGCCATGGTCCTGCATCTCCGGTAACCCGGTCGCCGGCGCCGGCTCTGTGGATCACACTTAACTAGGTGGCACGGTGGCACCGGGTGGTAGCGTCGCACGGTACGGTACGGCAAGTTGCATAGCATAGCATGGCATGATACAGAATGCCGAGCCCCTACAACATGCACCTCCCGTATGGGCGGCTATATACTACGTGGGAATCCCGCCTGCATAGCGGAGCGAGAGAGTTACATATTGGGTGCCTCCGGAAGATGGGGGATGCCAGAAATGGATGCGATTCGTCGTTGACGATATGCGCCCATGTACCTGTGTGATTTTTTTCGCGACGGGCACCACACATATGTGTTTGTATGTAGGGTAGCGACATGGTCCCGTGCAGTGCGGGCCAAGCCTATAATCAGGCGGACAAAATTAAGGCATTTGATGAATCTCTCCAACTACTACGTACCAAATCGCTTGAGGTGGCCGACCTGATGTGCCCGACTGGAGAGGCTTGGCGTTGAAGCCATGGTCCTGCTCTAGGTAAGAGTAATACCGTAGTAGTAGAGTGCAAGCCCCTGCTACGGCCGCCGCCCAAGGGGTCGTGCTTTTCGTAGATACTTCACTCAGCGGAGCGGAGCGCAGTGCAGTTGATACGTGGCAAGCTCTCCCGCCTTCCTGAGCATCTGGTCACCGGACATAGCGCCCGTCAAATGGGAACACAGCGGATGTGGGGGGATGGCACTCCGGAAGGCGCCTTGTTGGGAATGGGGGGAGGCGGGAGGTCATGTTCATGCACGGGACTGCATCCGGAACGACAGATTCGGGTTCGCGTGAACAGCGTCGCGCAACCTGCGCCGCGGTCAAAGCCATGCCTGGGAATTTGTTAAGCGAGACTTCACCTCGTCTTAAAAGAATAGGTGCCGGTTTCATGCAAAATGCATGAATTTCCATTGGTACCTTTCATATCAAATATCGATGCAATTCTTCTCTATGGCTAAAGGGAAACGAGTAAAAAGACGTGATCGCTGCAAGCTTCATACAAGCTACATGGTATCCAACGCGTCCAGTATATGCCCCAAAAAACTCCTTCCCGGGCAGGCAGCCAAGCAGATGCAGTCTGCCCAATGCAGCAGAAAACCTCCCCCGTCCTTATGCGCCCAAACACACATGTACGCAGTCCGCCATGCTCATCATCACTAGGACGCCTATACGCCGAGGTGAGCGATTCTTAATCCTGAACTGTCCACTAAGAGAAACTTATTGCACCCCTGTCAAAACGGGCCTGCACAGCTCCTCCGTTGTGGAACGCAGCTCGCGGTTCTGCAGATTGCCGGGGTTCGCTTTAGTCATCTGCGGCTTCGGTGATCTTCTTCGTCACCTTCTCCATAGTCTCCCGCAGCACCTCGTCAGGTGATCCGCTAACGTCGACACTGATCACGTCCGTCTCCTCGGCCGTCGGCGGCTCGAGGATGGAAAATTGGCTGTGCACCATGTTGGCGCCCATGTAGTGACCCTTCCGCTTCCCGACGCGGTCCATCAGCACGGCCTCGGGGGCGTGAAGGTATATGAAGTGCAGCAGCACATCGTGGGAGAAATACGGGGCGACTCTGATGACGTCCCGGTATTTGCGCTTGAGGGCCGAACACGTGAGGACGACGCCCTCGGCGCCGGCGGAGAGCTGCCGCAGGGATTCTTCGCGCAACGCGGTAAGCCAGTCCCAACGGTCAGCATCCGTAAGCGGTATGCCGTTGGCCATCTTCTCGACGTTGGCTTTGGGGTGGAACTAGTAGACGTTATTAGCGGGGCGTACAAGAAACATTAGGGTTCCGCGCTTAAACTCACATCGTCGCCCTCGACATATGGTATGTTCAGTCTAGAGGATATATGCTTCGCAACAGTTGTCTTCCCGCAGCCAGCGGGGCCGGTTACCAACCAGATATGGTGGTATTTGGGGGAGGGATGGCCATTGACCATAGCGATAGTGTTGTCGGATGTCACCGACCCGCTGCTCGTGCCGGCTCGCTTCAGGTTCGGGCCTATAGAGTTCCTTGACGTAGACATGCTGGATATCGCATTTGGCGGTGTCGGTTGTCCATTGATAGGAACCGGTGTATTATAGGACAGCATCTTGGTTGCCTCTTATATAAGTAAACAAAATACAGGTGTAAGTAAGAAGTTTGTGTGTATGATTAAGTTGCTCCTTGTGACTACCAGTGAATGTGTTATCCTTGGACAAGGCGCATTTATAGAATCAGCTTCTCTAACAATGTTGCTGTTACACTAAAGGGAAGATTCACAAGTCTGCTGGCATTGAATGGGAAGAGAAGAAGAGATCAATCGCAAAAGGAGCCTGGAGTCTTATGACGAGCGGGTTTGCACACAGAAACCGGAAGCGCCGGCGTGCCATCATTATATAGTAGGTAGTAGGTAGTATCATGGATGTCGGCGGGACCGGGGACCCTGTCCAGGTTTGTCTACGATGACGAGATGAATATCGGTGTGCGTGGGCTGGCTGATGGCAAAGTCGCAAAAGGAAAACGCACCAAACTTTGAGCGAGTCACGGTACCTGGCAGACTTCTGGTGTACCTCAGCCGATGCCCGCGGAAGGAATATTTGGGCCTAGACATTAAGAGACCCTCAATTTGCTTCTAAGAACATCGAAGAAGCAGACTAGAAGGGGGACTGGTGATAACAACAAGCCAATCATGCGTCGTAACGACAAATTGGGTTTCCCGGATTACCTCCCAAGGTAAACAGCAAAGGGGAGGGGTGGGGGTAATAGGATGGGAAAAACGGAAAGAGAAAACGACCAGACAGGGGATTTTATCCCTTTCGGGCTTTGCCAACCAACTTATTAGGGCATACCCTGCCTATGTACATTAGGCACATGGAGCAAGTAGTTTCATGTACCTACCAATGCTACCAAGCTAGCTACTACGTATCCAGAAACAGGGACGAAAATGCCGAGATGGAAGAAGAAAATTGTTGGAAAGGAAGCCAGTAGGCGGACTGCCCGTTGTAAGGCCGCGAACCACTTGCAAATCTTGGGGTGCATATGGCAAAAGCAACAATAGCCAGTGCAGCCTTTTGGATGGAGAACAACCTCCTCAATGGTAACTGATCCGACCTCATATCACGAGGGCGGAGTTTGTACCAGCTCTGACCAGGAGTAGTGTGTCGGGGCAGTCTTAAATATTCCCCGACTGATTAGTGATACAAACCCGTCTTTTCTTGGATCAGAATTCAGAATCCCAGATGGCGCTATCTGGGGAGTGACGACAAGTTGCTTTCCAGATCCTCCATGGTAGACTCCGCGTTCGTCTCCGCCGCCGCAGCCCAGCCCTTTTACCAGAGCCCCTCCGCCCTCCGGTTCTCGAGGAAATCGGGCCAAGGCGTTAGGTTGCAACCCGAGGCAGCTTTGTCCCACTCGGTTGCAATGCACGTTGGTACTAAATACCTACAGAGGTATTCCTGCAGTCAGCTTGACCACAAACACATCAGAGACCCCTCAGTCCATTAGACGATGCAAATTGGCTTGCATTGAAACCGGGGATCATGGAAGAGGCATGCATGATTGCTGAACAGCTGAAGAAAGCTCGCTTACCGTAATTTGGTGACGAGGAAGAAGGCTTGTCCTCCCCTTGACACGGGTATGACCCAAAAATCCGTGGGAATGTAAATAAATTCAAACGCCGGTTTAATAGTGTGGGCCGGAGAGGCCAATTTACTCGCAATTAGAGAGCAATATGGAGGAGTGGTGGCAGCTACTAGAGCATCCTTGGGCGCCCTTGGGCATCTCGCGCATCTCTGGTCATCCAATAGAACGGTGGAACTGTATATGAGACGGTTATCCATTTAGACAAAAGTAAATACAGTAAAGCTGGTCCGTACGACCCTCTGAACCTGCAAGTAGCCCTATAAGTGTTCTGCAGGGCTGCGGGGAAAACGTGGTTGACGGAACCCAATGCCTTGGAAGATCTTGGGCTCCTGGGCACACGGAACTCGGGGAGATCGGGTACGACTCAGCTTGCCCCGCGGGATCGCAAACAGTGCCTAGCAATGTGTATACAAAAAATAAGTTCCAACAGACCTTATTACGACCTGAGAAACGTTATCCAAAAGTGAAGCAACCTTACTACGAACCAGCTTCAAGTGACGCCTCGTAACTCATTTTTTTCTGCGATTCCCGATGTCGTAAGGTGTCGGTGTTGGTGTCTGCTCATCCGGTTCTCCGTGTGAGACGGCCCGCTAGCCGTTCGCTAAACCCGCATCCGAATACCATCGTTATTGTCGCCGATGCAGCGAGATATATTAAAGGCGAACTTCTTATTACTCCGGTTTCCTGGATTCAGCCAGACCTTTTAAGCAACCCCCGGAAGGGGTGTTTAAACAAATGCGACGTTAATCCGGGAAGTTGGGCTCGCATCGCTTCCCCTCTCCCAATGTCTGAACAGATCCAGCTTCTCATGCAAGCGAGTTTGACTGCGAAATCGTAGAAGAGCTGCTTGCTACCCACAAGACAGTTTTTGCGGTTTGGCCAATCTTTCGTGGTTTACATTGTCCTTGACTCTGATTCATTGATCGCAAGGCTCCCAAGGATTGACGTTGTGTTCAGCTCTTTTTCCACGCAGACGCATTCGAAGCTCGATGAGTCACTTGGATACTAAACCTGCGCTGATCTCTGATGAGCGGCCCTGCTTCCCGTTTCACGCTCCGTATTAAACGTTAGAAGAAGGCCTTCAATCACACGCCGAGGGTTCGGGGAAAAAAAAAAGCAATGCCGCACCCCACAGCCTTGGACATGTACAATACAGAGGGGGGTTCTGTTAGTAGCCTCCACCAACCCACCATCTCCCCTATATGGGTAATATGTAGACTAGATTCCTATAGAAAATGTATGGAATACACATTGGCCACTTGCGTTCGAATCGACTTGCCGGGGGTTCGCGATAGCTGGAGGCGCTGGCAAAAGAAAAAAAGGCAGATGATGTCTAATCCCATACATATATATATGAGAATCTACATAGCTCTGGAGTGGCCCCGGCGGAGGTAACTAACAGGAATACCCCTGCGTATTGTATGCAGGCAAGAACCTACGGTAACCTCATCATCGCAGCGGGGTCGGGGAATGGCAGAGCGGTAGGCGAATATCACACCGCTCCGCCAAAGACGATGATGCCACTGAGTATTCTCCCACCATGCCCCTACTACCCCAGCGAGGGTGCCGTCACCTGTTTGTAGAGAGGATGGGAGCGCCGCAGCCGCGGGGAACTGGAGGGTACCCCTGATATGGATTCATACCTGGGTGAGGCGGATTTCTGCACCTCCTATAAAATTGTCCGCGTTTCCTATTCCGCAGAATATTGCGCAGTTTCTGTCCTACGTTGCGGCGGTTCGTTCACATACTTGGGTTCTGTTCTTTGCTCAACACTCGAGCGGCAGAAGTGTGACCGGCAGCAACAGAGCGAAGTTAACAGTCCGCCCTCTCATTGATACCCAATGTAAACTGCTCATTCAATGGATGCTCTCACCGGATCGGGCTGCGCGACTTGTTTGACGAAACCATGAGTTTGTATCTGTTGTAGCTCACCCTCAAGTATATGACTCAAAAAGCGTAACAGGGAGTGATTTTAAGGCTTCCTGCAGCCCCGTCTGATTTGGTAGGATCAACATGGACTGCCAGCAAGCCTTACCTGTCGTGGCGGTTCATGTGATCAACGCTCACTGCAGCGTTACCAGCATTGACAAGGCGTGAGGAAAGACAGCGTAGTGCCAAGGAAGCTCGCGTGGTCTGCTGGGAGCCTATACCATGTCCGCGGAGAATTTTTGGGTAGTAGAAGAATCATTATGATACGTACTTTAGCAACGGATGCGGCCAATCAGCCTTGTGGAGCACCTGCGTTCGAACGCCGTTCTGAGGGAGCCTCACCTGTCTCTCTTCTAGAGGCTCTTTGGGACATCGATGTCGTCTACTTGCGTTGGGTCTCGTTATATAGGTATGAACAATTCAATTCGGACCGGAATTGGTTCTGATATTCCGTTAGACTTGAGGTTCGAATCCCTTTCGTCTATAGGAATATGGTATGTGTCATATTATATTGACGACCCCTGAGTTGAAATAGAACCGTTATAGTGGCTCAATTGTGCTAACCAATTTGGCAATTTTGCTTATCAGAGGTACATGTGGCGTAAGTAGTATTAGGTACATTCGTAGGTACCCGAAGGAATGCCCGCCCCCCCGGTATTTTATTGAAGGGCTTCTGCGGAAGCAACAACCATACAGATGGTTTACTACTGTACTGAAACTGTAAGTGGTGGGTTTTGCCTGCATTAGGTACCTGACGAACGACTCCTCAATGCGTTTCCCCTCTCTATATCGGAGTACATCTTCGATATTCAGAAGAAACAGCAACCTGAAGCTACGAAACTCTGTCTGCAGTCTATTTCCTCCGGTCCCTGTCACATCTGAAAATAAATTTTTTAGTCAATTCCGCCGCAACTTCACCATGGATGCTGAAGATCTTAAGCACTACCTTGCTGACGCTCCTCCCACCGTCGTAAGGCTAGAGATCGAGAAGCATTTTGATGCTTTATCTGAGAAGCAGAAGAAATACGCCCATTATATCAGCAGGGCCTCATTTAAAGGTGCTAGAATTATTGCCAGACAGATCTCTCCCGAGTCCGAGGCCATTTTTGACTTCATCCTCGCTCTCTACAGGAGCTCCGCCGGAGATTGGAAGGTGCTCCAGGCCAAGGCCGGCATCCCGGATGAAGAGCTAGACCACTTCTTCTCGTATGCTGCCCAGTTCCTGGGAAATAACGGCAACTACAAGAGCTTTGGTGATGCCAAGTTCATCCCGAGATGCTCTGAATCAACCTTTGCCGCGCTTGCCGCAACATCCCCGGAGGCTGAAAGGTTCTATAAAGCTACAAATGGTGCCATCTTCTCGGCTGATAAGCCTACACTCCTGCACCTGGGGTATCCAGAAGATGGACATATGACCACGTACTATCCAAACTCGCCTGGTATCAAAAAAGCCGAAATTGACGCAGTATCGGCGTGGATGGAGAAAAAGGGGTTACTACCGGAAAACACACGACTTTTCAGGACCAGAGACGATGCATTCGAGATTCTGATAGCATCGGCAATCACTACTGTTCCTAGTGAAGGCGGGGACATTGGAAAAGACACAGTCTTCAAGGTTGACGATGGAATTCTCGCCGGGAAGACCATCAAGCTGGTCTACGGCGACTACTCGAAAGAGATGGCTGCTATCACCGCCAACATCAAGAAGGCAGCAGAAAACGGCGACAACGAGACCCAGCAAAACATGTGTAACTCCTATGCAAAGTCGTTCGAGACTGGTTCCCTTCTCGCGTTCAAGGATAGCCAAAGGTACTGGATCCGAGACAAGGGTCCGATGGTAGAATCGAATATCGGCTTCATTGAGACATACCGGGACCCTGCCGGTGTTAGAGGCGAATGGGAAGGCTTTGCCGCTGTTGTCAACCTGGAACGAACACGGGCCTTTGGATCACTGGTCGACGCCGCTCCTACGCTCATACCTTTGCTACCTTGGAACAAGGACTTCGAGAAGGACAAGTTTTTAAGCCCAGACTTCACTTCTCTTGAGGTTTTGACGTTCGCTGGTTCGGGCATACCCGCTGGCATCAACATTCCTAACTACGATGACAGTAAGTGATTTGTGTTGTTTAGTCCTTCAACTTTCCACCTATAGAGAGGAGTAACCACTATGCATTCCTCACGTGGGCTTCTAAGTTGGCATCTGAAGGGGACTTCAGGTCTCCCCTGAACGCCCGCTCATATCAAAGGGGGGGTAGTTACTAACTTCAATTTCAACAGTTCGACAGTCGGAAGGCTTCAAAAATGTCTCGTTAGGTAACGTGCTGAGCGCGAAGGCACCGAACGAGAAGATTCCATTTATTTCTGAAAAGGATCTCGAGGTCTACAGGAAATATCGTGATGCAGCTTTCGAGGTGCAGGTCGGCCTGCACGAGCTTACGGGTCACGGCTGCGGAAAACTCCTCCAAGAGACCTCTCCCGGGACTTTCAACTTCGACAAGGAAAATCCGCCGATTTCGCCTCTGACAGGCAAGCCTGTGACTTCATGGTATAAGCCAGGTCAGACTTGGGGTTCGGTCTTTGGGAGTCTTGCAGGCGCGTACGAGGAATGCCGAGCCGAACTGGTCGCTATGTATTTGAGCTGCGAATTTCCCGTCCTCAATATCTTTGGCTTTGGGGATGGCTCGGTCGATATCGACGGCGAAGCCGGCGATGTGCTATATGCGTCTTACCTCTCCATGGCTCGAGCGGGTCTGGCGTCACTGGAGATGTGGGATCCGAAGAGCAGAAAATGGGGACAGCCTCACTCGCAGGCACGATTCTCGATCCTGCAATGCTTCCTGCAGGCTGGCGACGATTTCTGCAGGCTGCAGTACTCGAGCGAGGACGACTTGACGGACCTGATGATCAAGCTGGACCGCTCCAAGATACTCACGGCCGGCCGGAAGGCCGTGGGCGACTACCTCCAGAAACTGCACATCTACAAGTCCACGGCGGACGTCGAGGCCGGGAGTAAGTTCTTCGGCAACATGACGGATGTCGACGCGGAGTTCTGGGGCAAGAACGTCCGCGACGAGGTCCTGCGCAACAAGCAGCCGAGGAAGGTGTTCGTGCAGGCCAACACCTTCCTCGACGAGGCCACGGGAAAGGTCACCCTAAAGCACTACGACGCCACGCCCGAAGGCATGATTCAGAGCTGGGCCGAGCGCCGGGTATGAACCGGCGGCTTGATGGCACACACGGGACGGGAGTCCATCGCAGACTCGCGAGACCCGGTGGCAGAAAGGGGAACATGAAAAAGTCTCAGCTCTAATAGATAGCCTTGTAGGATAATACAAGTCAATTCTATCCTATGGATTGGCGACCGAACTGCGCGTCGAAAGCGTCAAAAGCACAATGTGTAGGGGCTAAAGGCCGCGTGCCTAAAAGCCCATAGGTTGCGCTGATATCACAATTACCTAGCCGACGACAGATACGCTAGACTTAGGAATAGCCGGCGGCAGCGGCTTCCCCGCGTAATAAGTAAGTCCTTGATGTCCATGCATCGCCCTACCTGGATATTTTACCACCGTCTCCACTAGGTGTGAGTTGCCACGTGAGGGTGTTGGGTAATGGAGCAAGCGCCGCCGCGGCTGTTCATGGTAGAAGGACACTCCCCCACCTCTCACCCCGCCAGCGGATTTCTCTCTCCTTTCCATCTTGCTCTCATTCGAGCAGGTGGCCGGGGTCAGAGAGACAACCAGCGGCGGAAAGCGGGACTTCGGAGTGGGATTTTGAGTACTTAGGTAGTCAGGGGAAGCAAAGCACCGAATAAGAATGACAGAAACAGAAGCAGCAGGCAGAAGGGGGGAGGGCGGGTGAACTATTGCGACTAAAAGTGAGAACATTCAGCGGCAGATCCAACACTCAACACGTCGCGGTCTCGCGCAGCAAGCAAGCTCCTTCGAATCCTACGTAGTCGGCCCAGCCGCACCCGCACCCGCACTCGCGCTCCTTCTCGCTCAAGCCGCGGCCCCCCCTGGAGTCCTGCGCTGCGGCGCCTTCGTGGCACGTACACACGCACGGAGCACACGGAGCTCCGGCTCAGGGGTGGGGGGTGGAATGATGGCCTGTTCAGACGGCGGCCGCAGACTTACTGCGGGATCTCCGAGGAAGGAAGACCTTGCACATTCCAAATATTGTCTCTGCTGGCTGCCTTGATAGCAGCGGATGGCACGGAACGGACGCTACTGATCGTGATGGCCCCTGAATAGAATCCATAAGAGTCAAGCAGCCGGTAGGCGTGGGGCTGTGGATGAGTGTGTATGGTATCTCTTCCGCGTGTGTTACGGGAAGGGCCGGGCGTGTGATTTCCAACGGTCAGCGAGAGCACGGCCGTCCGCACCCTCAAACTACTGGCCTCGATCGGCCGTTAGCTGCCTTGTCGAGGACGGGTTGATCGAGTGAGTGGCGCCATGACGTTCGATCATGCGTAAAGATTTGCCCGGCATATCTGGGCCCTTTACTGGACGCCTCCGACTGCCATTTTCATTCTGTAAATAAAAAGCTTCTGTTGCCCGAGTCAGTCCTTATGGAGGAGGTGGTGTTTGTTTGATCATCTCGAAACCCAACATTCACTGCGAAATCAGCGAACGATCAAATGCGAGCCTGTTTGACCGTGGATGGATAGCACTGTTTAGTTGATAGGAATTAGCCGATCCGAACTCCAGAAATCTGTGATTGAGTGTCAATATAGCCACCAAGGTCAGACATCCAAATTTATCCCCATCGTATCCGACACAAAGACATCACAGTGATGCATACGAGGCACTTGCTTGTCTTCATGTTCTTTGTTGATGAGAACCTCAATTACAGACGCCAGAATCAATGTTGACCGATGCCTTCAACGTCCAGATGCAATTGGCAAAGCCAGCCCAGTTCCGCGATTTACCGTCCGCAACCTCTGTATATCATTTTCTTCCCCTGAAAACAAGCAAGCCCCCGGAGCTCCCATCCTGGAAAATCTACCACTTCATCTCGTGGGGCTTATCGCCCTTGCGCAAGCTGAAGGAGCTTGCGAGGTAGCTGGGAAGGAACTCGACCTTCTTGATGTTGGCAATCAGGGCCTTGTCGACAGCCTTCTGGTCCGCCGCGCGGCTGCTGCTGATCTCCTTCTTCTGTAAATAGCGCATTAGTTTGACTTCCTCTCATTCGTCTCTGCCCTGTAATGTTCCTACCTGAGGCTTCTCGCCCTGCTTGAAGAACGCCTCCTCGCTAGCCTTGTCCTTCGCCTTGTCCCGGGTGAAGTAGCTGGCTTGCGCGACCTCGTCGATCTTGCTCTGGTCGATGCCCGTCAGGTCGACTTGGTAGGAGGTGGCGATGACGTATCGCGCATTGACTCTTCGCAGAGGAACACCGTTGATCTTGAAGGGACCGGTAACGAGCAGAACACCCTGGTCGAGGGTCTTCAGGAGAACGACGCGCTTGCCTCGGAATCGGCCAGCGAGGAGGATGAGGACGGTACCGGGCTGAAGGGACTGTCTCGGGGCCCAGGGTCGGAGGGCCTTACGGACCTGTGATAGAGATAAGTCAGCATATAGATCGCATAGCGACAATTCATCCAAAACAAGTCAAGCCGCCCCAAAACCTCCAAGTTCATCCTGCAACCAGTCCTGCTGCTATGGCACTGAAATAACCTCTGCGCGACTGGGCCTAACTCTTGCATAATGTTCAAGTCCAAAGAGTCATCGTCGCAGCAGTAGACAGAGCCAGCCCATTGTAGTCGTGATCGTAACCGCTCGCCCACTTGTGATTATCCGCACCACCTGCACCAGGAAACGTCTCGCCGAATGCGCGAATGCGAATTGAAACATCTCGGCGTGAACTCACCGTCTTCGGCTGGGGTGTGTCCTCAGCAGGGTACCATTTCTGGGCCTTCTGGGAAGGGTGAGGGACCTCCCGGGTCGACTTTCCGAACTGCTTCTGTGTGGTCGGCTGCGACATCGTGAAGCTGGGCGTCGTTAATTGTCGTGTCGTGGGAAGGGGGGGGGAGAGTTGTTCCTAAAGTCGGACTGGGGCTCTTGGTTTGATGTTGGAGATCAGTCCAAATCTCGAAAAATTGTGTGGGCTGTAGTTTAGGCGATTTTGGAAACCCTGTGTGGCTATCGATGTTGTGGCTTGCTATCTTAGCTCCGATCGGGGACTTTTGGCGCTAGTGCCAAATGTAGAAAGGTCGTTTTTAAGATGTGGCTTTTTCTCATTTAATTGTGGCTGAAGAAAGAAAGACAGATGGAATCATGGTGGGGGTCTCTGTTCGAACGACTCAGGTGGCCCAAGCTCCTTTCTGCTCTGAGCCTCTGAATTCCAAGAGGGTCCGGCCCGCCACTGAACGCATACGAGGCTCACTGGAAGCCTGTTACCTGCATATGTCATTCTACCCTGTATACCTGCATTGACCTTCTCTGATACCGTCCGACCTACCGTAGTAACCCAAAAACTGTTTTCCCACCGGCACAGTATATCCGTTCGTCCCAACCTTAGACTTGTTTATCTTCTTGCCTATTTTCTGAAGAGACCTTTCTCCGCTTGTCCTCGACCATGTCGATAGCGCCCATTATAACATTCAAGGCGGGTATATGCGAGGTTGACGTTCGTCTCACCTTCACTAGGCTGCCAAGGACTCTACCATGCTAATATAGACAGCAGAGCTCCTCGAAGCCATACAAGGTCAAGCCTTCGCCACGGCCGGGCTATGTTTACCTCTACCAGGAAGATGGTGAGCTATGAATGAAGAAGCCGCTTAGGATGGCCTTGTGCTCATAAGCTACAGATCTGATCCACTTCTGCTGGAGAGAGCGAGGTGCTCCCCTCGATCAGCCCGAGTTGGACTTGGTGATGGTCCCAACCGACGGCCACTTCCTGCCCTACGACGCGAAGAACCAACCGAACCCCAGCGCGAAGACGAACGGCCGCATATTCGTCCTCAAATTCCTCTCCTCCTCCCAGCGACACTTCTTCTGGCTGCAGTCGAAACCGCAAGGCCGCAATGGCGATCCTACCTGGTTCAGCCCGCGGGACAAGAAGATCGGCGAGATCGTCGACACCTTGTTGCAAGGCGAGGACGTGGATGTAGCCCGTGAGCTTGCTTCCATCTCCAACAACGACAACGACCGCCGCGACAACGACGATGACGAGACCATGGAGGACGTGGAGGGCCACGGCGATCCGAATGATCCCCACGGAGGCACCGGTGGTGCTGGACCTGGCGCGACGGGCGGCGACGTACGAGAAGAGGGCGAGAATGCCCGCGAGGGAGGAGCAGATGGCGCTAGAGCGTAGGTGATTCTTCCTTCACGATTTCGAGGGCGGCGTTCCGCAAGAGGGGGGCTTGCGTCGGGCAAGAGAAAACTGCATTTGATTGGCGCATAAGACCAGAGAAGAGCTACTACAAATACCATATGTTCTGCTGTCATGTACTTTTAGAGGCGCGGTTCTCAATGAGAAATACTGCAATTTTCGGCCCCACGACGCACATCCGCGTTACCTTTCTACGCTAGAACCATGTGCTAATGTCTTTTTTCTGCCCCCTAGTGCTGCTGGTAACGTCGACGCCGCGACGGCCGTCCGGAACTTCCTCAACTCGCTAAGCGGAGGCGCGGGCTCCGGCGCCAACCAGGGAGGGGAGGGCAAATTTTATCCGATGCTCTCGGACCTCCTCACGCCGCCCGTCACGGTGCCCGTGATCCAGGCGGCGACCGAGGAGCAGGTCAACGAGATGCTCGGCTTCCTGCCGCCGGCGGTGCTCATCATCGCGCAGCAGGCCGACGGCGAGGCGGGCGACACGGAGCCGACGCCGGCGGCGGTCGAGGCGGCCCGCGAGGCCATGAGCGCCGACCAGAAGAGGTCGCTGCTCGAGAAGGTGCTGCGCAGCCCGCAGTTCCACCAGAGCCTCGCGAGCCTCACCATGGCCATCCGCGACGGCGGCCTGCCGAGCATCGCCGACGCGCTGTCCGTCGACGTCGAGAACGGCGGCTACATGCGCGGCGGGCAGATGCCGCTCGGCGGCGGCGAGGCCGTCGAGGCCTTCGTCGAGGGCGTCAAGAAGACGGTGCAGAAGAAACTGGGCTAGGCGCTAGGAGGAGGGGAGGACCTTACCGTCGATGACGGTCGAGCCGCCACGTGTGTGTGGGATAGTCATAGATAGACGCGCACATACACCGTGATGTAGGAAGAGGGGGCCTCCCATGATACTGGCATTTCACATGGTTGCTTTTGCCACTTTAGACCTCGTGGCGATACCAACTTTATATCTGCCCCGCCTGCGCACGTATGATGTTGAAATCGCGCTACTGCCGCTTAAAGAGTTAATATAAAGTATGTATATGCACAGCTCGCGTCTCCGGGGTGTTAAAGCCGGCCCCCCCTTTGCCTCCCCGGCAACCCCCTATTACCTATCTACCATGTACCTTGTTAGCCCCAACTCAAGCGACACCGACCGACAGCCTACGCGGCAGGAGGTCCCTTCCAGTACTTGGTAGGCACGAACGGCATCTTGGCGACGACGGCCTTGCGCCTGCGCCCGCGCACCAGGACCTCGACCTCGGTGCCGGCCTTGTGCAGGCCGTCCCGCACGTAGCCCATGGCGATGTTCTTGCCCAGCGTGGGGCTGGGGCAGCCGCTGGTGACGACGCCGATCTTCTCGTCCCCCTGCCCCTGCCCGTCGGCGGCGGCCACGAGGATCTCGGCTCCCTCGCGCGCGGGCGCGCCCTCGACCACGAGACCCACGCGCCGCCGCTCGACGCCGCGCCCGCCCTTGGCGCGGGGCGTTAGCTGCGCGAGCACGACGTCGGCGCCGTGGAAGGCACCCTGCGCGGGGTCCGCCGCGGCGCGCCGGTCGCGGCCGACGCCCCACGACAGCGCCGCCTCGACGGGCGTCGTGCTGTCGTCGAGGTCGTGCCCGTACAGGCACATGCCGGCCTCGAGGCGCAGGCTGTCGCGCGCGCCGAGCCCCGCGAGCCGCACCTTCCGCTCTTCTTCGGGCCCGCCTAGCCCCCCGGCCGCCAGCAGCGCCTCGGCCACGGCCGCCGCGTCAGAGGGCGCCGTCGAGATCTCGAACCCGTCCTCGCCCGTGTAGCCCCCGCGGCTGACGAGCACGGGCCGTTCCGCCCCCCGCACCCGCGCGAACGCGCTCTGCCCGAAGTACAGCTCGCGCAGGTTTGGCGGCGCCTCCCCGGAGGAGCCGACCACCAGGACCTTGGCGAGGGTCTCCTCGGACAGCGGTCCCTGCAGCGCGATCAGGCCCCAGCCCTCAAGAACCTCGTGCCGGACCCCGGCACCGTCCCACTTGCGCAGCTCCTCGCCCAGGTACGCGAGGTCCTTGTCGCGGCAGGCGGCGTTGGTGACGACGTAGAAGAGGTGCTGGTCACCCGGGTTCTCAGTGGGGAGCCTCGTGATGATGGTGTCGTCGACGATGCCGCCGGTGCCGGGCCACAGCAGCGCGCTGAGGGTGCTGTGGTGCGGCTGCAGCGTCGCGATGCTCCCCGGGGTGACGCGCTGCAGGAAGTCCGCGGCTCCCGGGCCCGAGAACCGGTGCTGCACCATGTGGCCCACGTCGAAGAGCGAGGCATGCGACCGCGTGAAGTGGTGCGAGGCGCTCACGCTCTGGTCGGCGTACTGCACCGGCATGTGGTAACCGCCGAACGGCACCATCTTGGCGCCGTGCGCCAGGTGCAGGTCGTACAGCGCCGTCTTCTTCAGCGGGCCCGTGGACAGCGAGTCCGGCGCCGACGATGCATAATGTCTGGTCTGCCGGAGCGGCAGAGGGCAGCGAGTGGCCCTGACGTTTTCGGCCGACGCCCGGTCCTGTCTTATTAGACCCGCATTTGTCGTTGCCCGGGAAGATATCATGCGCGCGGTCGATATAGATGCAGCGCTGGCTGGGGTGAGTCTAGATTGTGGCTGTATCGGCGCCTTCAGAGCTGCCCTCGCTCGGGGTAGTGCTCCACGGAGCTTCATCGTGACTTGATTGGTGAGTTTAGAAGGGGTCCAATCGTTACCATGCGATGTATGGCGGGCGACTACGCCGTAGAGAAACGACAGATTGGTTACAGAGCCGCGGTTGCTTCAAGTGAGTCCAATGGTTCTATAACGCAATGGCAGTTCATTAAGATTTATTAGGTCATAATATCCCTTCCACCCCGTAGACCTACTTATACTGGTAGTTTCCTCCAACCTACGGAGCGGAGCGTTATCGGAACCGAGTTCCTCAGAGAGCGGGGCACGCTATTGCGTATCTCTATTTACCAACGTAAGTGAGCAGGCGCTGGAGCCCCGACTTTGCGCTATAGTTGCCAGATATCTTCGGTATCGACAGCAATTATTCAGGAAGTTCAGTGCTTGTGTGACTATACCATTAGGTAACGTTCGTTATCATACATTATTTGGTAAAAGAGTCAGTTTGTTACTGACATGCAGCTGGGCTTTCCCCTCTGAAAATCATATGTCACTGTCGGTCCCGTCTATGTACAGCTGTATATGCCGTTCTTTTGCATGTACTAGACACCATTGTACCGATCTCGAGCAAGGCCATTACCTATGTTACAACAGGCGATGGTAAGCATATGCACTTAGCAACACCCCAAAACGCCATCACCGGGGGGCCCCCGCCAATAACCCCAAACTTCCGAGCCGACGTAAGTTCATATATCATTTTCGCTTTTCATAAACCAGATGACCCTCATCTTGCACCTACGCCCCCGGATCCGACTCCGGGATCTCGACCTCCCCCTCCGGGTTCACCTCCACCGGGAGCTCGACGTCCTTGACCGGGTGTAGTAGCATCGGCGGGAGGCACATCCTGCCCTCGCCGCCGCGCATCTCGCTGACGGTGGTGCCGTTCTTGCTGACGTCCTCGACACGCTCGAACTCCTCGCCGCCGTCGTTGTTGACTTTGAGGCCGAGCCACCGCCGGTAGAGGTTTGGCGAGAAGCCCGAGTTGTAGAACCACGTCAGGCCGCGGAGGTTGTGCTCGCGGTCGCCGAATACCGAGGTGCGCGAGCCGCCACTGGCGCCGTTCTTGCCGTTGTTGAGGGTCTGCGCGAACAGTGCCGTCGGCCACTCGCGATCCACGTAGAGTGGGTGCGGCACAAACACAGCCTTGTAGCCGTGTTGCAATGCCACGGTGGCTGGCCACATCTCGGGGAAGGCATGGTGCTTCTTGAAAGCAGTCTCGCGGTGCATCGTCAAGAGCATTCTTCTCGACATGCGCGAGGCCGTGATGATCTGGGCTCGCCGGGGCGGTTTCGCTACCGTAGTATTATAGCCCGTAATGTCGTCCGCAAGACCCCATGTAGTACCTTCCGGATCGTAAATCGGGTTGAACGCGATGTATTCGGCCTCCTCACCAACACCCCAGACGTACTTATCCTTCTCGTAGGTAGTTTCAGGCTCCGGATCGCTCTCCGGTTCGAACCAGTCCCCGGGATCGAGTGGCCGTTCGGGTCCCCAGATAGGTTTCTCGCCACCCTTTGGCTTAGCTTTCTTGTCGGCACCAGGGACGCCATCCCAGATGTTATCGGCGCCTGTAGAACCCATTTCGGACTGCACTCTGGCCATCTGTTTGAAGTCCTCCCAGCTTCCATGAACGGAAGGGAGATAGAAGCGAGCGTTGCGCTCCCAGAGACCCTTTCGTGGTTGCTCCTTCGCCCAGTTCTCAACCTTGGTAAAGAAGTCGTAGTAATGGCCTATGTAGCGGATATCCATCTCCCATTGCCAGAAGTATTTGTACTCCGGGTGCTGGTAGGCGAAGTACTGCATAGCCATCTGCAATCCACGGTAGACACCGTGCACCGGCAAGTCTGGCCCTCGGGCAAACAGGTCATAGATACCCTGGTAGAGGGCAAGCATCTGTGTCTCGGTCCACAAGGTGACGAGCCCGCGGAACTCTGCAGGTACCGATGCTTTGATACGATTTTCGTATGTCGCGGCATCTGCCCAAATGGGATGTGCGGCATCGTTCTTGACTTGCATGAGGAGATGAACGTCATAGCGACCGCCCGATGCCAATGAGAGCTCGGATATAAGGGCGCGAAGGTTCATAACATCCTCCTCCCTCCACACGTACTCATCCCAGCAGCGGATAACGACCGCAGTCCTCGGTAACTGCTTACCAATAGGTTTCTCGCCAGACTTTGGCGCGTCATTCTCGCCTTTCGCCGCTACGTTCGAGTGCGACTCCAATGGCTCGGTAGCCGTGGCATCGCGTGTCTGAAGAGTCACATCGAGTCCGTCATCAATGTAGAAGCCTTGAGGCGACGGCTGTCTGGGTGGTAAACGCTCATACCGAGCAACGTTAGCTTGATAGCACCGCCTTTGGATCTCTGCCCAGTTTACGTGCTTCCACTCCACGCGAGGCACCTTCTCCCAGGTGGACTCGAAGCCTTCGTTTTCGCCATGCTCCCCTACGCCAAGTCCGCCCGTCCTCACGGAATAACCAAACCCATACGGAGCATATCTGCCGTATCGCTCAAAACAGATATCTTCGGGGAGGCTGAACAATTCGTAAGAGCCCAGTACATGCTCTGGGAATCCATTGGGTCTTCCATCGAAGTACCGAATTGCAGGAACGCGGACCTCATTATCCTTATCGACGAAGCATTCATGGATTTCTTCTGGGGCACTCTTAAAGATGCTTTTAGGGTGACCAGCGAACTCTTTGGTAGCGGGTAGAGCACGGGCGTCGAGGACCGGGTCCGTGCTAGTGTTATTGACGAAACTCAATTTGTCCAGAGGAACTTCGTCTCCCGGTCGTGGATATTCAGGGATGTTCTGGGACGCAGGCACCAAGTTTCGAACACCGCCGTAGTACCTCGTAAGAAACTCGAACGACTCCCATACCGGGGGTGCTCCAGGTCCTTTATCGATTCTCCCTGACGCTATCTTCCAATTCTCGTGCTGGCTCGCCCTCACGAGGAAGAATATGAGGAGGAATATGAACGATATCAAGCCGAAGCAAAGATACCGCATAACCCGGTTCGGTAGACGATAGACGGGCCGTCCGGATATCTGAGAACTGGCGAAGGCTCTCTTAGCCATCATGGGCGTGGTAGACGAGCCCGATATATTGCGCGAGTTGCCAGGGCTGGGTGATGAGGGTTCGGAGTAGTCGTCGTAATCCGAGTCTTCATCGTATGAATCGTTGGAATTCCGATCTTTGCCCTGCGTGTCCAGCTTTTCGTAGACCGGTAATCTAGAACTCAGTCGCGAGCGTGATGGTTTCTTTGGGAAGACTCCCATCGCATCGAGCGACCCTACGGGCGCTTGTTCTTTCGCCCTCCCGACTAACTGGTCTAAAGCTTATCACCGGATGACTTCGGTGCACTCTTAACGTTTTCCCGCGTCCTGGATCCGGACGTTGCGCTGTGCTAGGGCGTCCGAGGGATGAGTTTCACGGATCCGAACCCTGTGGAAAACTCAAATTCGAGATATTCCCTGTCAACAATATCGAGCTGCGTAATGACAAGAAGCTGGGGATGGGGACCAAATTGATAATGGTTGAGTAAATATGCAGACAAGGAAAAGGTGAAGCGGCCCCTTCTGTTGTTTTCTTCGAAGCAGGGGCGCTGAGCGGTCCTTTTGACAGGGGGGAGAAATACTTTGGTAGAGGGTCGAGCCGCTTGGCATCATCTGGACTGACCACTAAAACAGGAGACGCGGGCCGCTAGTAGCCAGGGCTGTGCCGACCGCCGGTTGTCATAAGCAACCATGAAAACAATGCAAGATAACGTCTGATCGGTGACTTGTTCTCCCACGATACTCTTCATAAGGATATGGAAAATTGTCGCTTCCGCGTCGTTATAATAACGGATTCACACGAGGTACCTTACCGAGCTGGCTGCCATCATGTGTTTCAATATTCCAGAAGTGTGATGCATACATGCTTCCGATTTGAGCAGTATGCAATTTGGATAGGGGTGCTATTATGTTTACTTCTAACCTGCATGAAGATGGGTGGGATGGAACGGAGGTCCGAGGCTGAATATATGTACAGGTTTGAAAGCCCATGAAGAACTCCTCACAGTCTCAAAGCGCTTATACGATGCCGCTTTTTCCATATATCGGGCTGAGGTCGACGGTCCCATTCTTTAACCAACAATTCGCGCCATGTCTTTGAAAACTATCTGCCATCCGCGGCTCGAGCGAGATGGCCCTCACAGAGCGCTCCGCTCGAATAACAAGACGCCATGAGGTTGTAGTCGGAGCAAGCATCATGCAATGAGCGACAGTATATGAGACAACGCGGACTATATCGGCCAGGAAAATGGAATTGCCCGTGCTACCGGTTCCAAGTCACCTTAGGAAATTCGTATCGCAATTTATGTTGAACTTATTTCCCTGTTTGGGCCGTATATATGGCCTCTGACAGGGTCTGGCACTCGGCTGACGGTGTACACCGGGGTTGGGTTCGCGACTTCGTAGTTGACTAGTAGGTCTCCGGCTGTTGGAATTGCTGCGGATTTGACTGCGGCTGACTATATTGATTTCTCCAGAGAGGGACCCAAGTAAGTTCCAGTTGGCATAGCCAGGAGATGGACTAGCTAGTGGATGATTTTGATGACAGCATTATTCTACAGTGCGCGAGTGCGCGAGGTCCCCATCCAAGTGCCTGACTGCTCGCAGCCCCGAATTTCACTCCCGTCAAAGACAGTTGTGATGAGTACCCTACGAGACCGTTGGCGGCTTGAGCAAAAATCATTATATCCCGATTACCTCGTCCTCACCATTCCGTACACGGCCGTGACCTTCCGGTCCGAAGCAGGAGATGGCGATCCGCGACGTCCGCTATGTCAAAGTCTCGGAATCCTACCTCAGTACAAGAAGCGATGGTGGATGGACATCTTCCAGAAGACCGACCCGCCCAGCCTCGACGGAGACTCGTCAGCGACCTGCCAATGCGCTACACCATGTTCCCTAAGACGGAGGGCAACAGCCAGTTCGAGTATGCCGAGCGTGGCGTCGTCATGGCCCGTTCGAGGCATGACTGAGGCGTGTGCAGCAAATCTGGCCTGAAGCCACCAAAGTTGAGGCTCAGTGATGGGACCCCTTGGATAAGATTGGCCGTAAGGGTCACTGCGACAAAACCAAAGGCCATTTTATAGGCCTAAGGGGTGGGAAGGGGAGGAAGGATGGGTTGAGCGGTACCCTTTTGATGCATTCCAAAACTCGCTATAGCTCAATTAGAATAATGTTATGGTATAAATACACTCGTTTACCTAAAGGCACTTTTACATATATCGGAACTAAAGCCGACATAATAACCTTAGTATTGTGTTCATTCTTATTACGTACCTAGCGCAAAAGCTTTGCCGAATACGCTTGATATTTTTAAGCCATCTGCGACGGGAGGCTGCTACACTATTCAGGTGGGTAGCAGCATCGTGATCTGGCCGGATCATCACCTCCCTTCCGCGGTTTGCAGTCTCGGGCACAGAGTGCAAAGCCCCTTTATCTATGCCTACGGTATGTACACTGACCGGCTTATCCATCCCCGAGTGCGGGTCTAACTTTGCCATGTGGACAAGGAATCGTAAGCTGTCAAACAGTGGCTTCTCGGAATGTGCCCAGGCCCTCGCTGTGGTGGTGACTCCTATGCACGGTATGTGGACCTACCTAATGGAGGCATGTTACGTCGTGGAGACAAAGTTGACGTCTTACCGGAACAAGCTAACAACACGGCATCATAGGTGGGTAATGGATCTGACGTTGCGCTATGTGCCCCACTTACTTAAGCTTAACTAGCTCTAGTCTACATACAGCTGGAGTTTAGGAGACGCGATTATCTGCGGGTTCTCGCAGCTTTGCCTGTCACGGTAAAGTATACCAACTGTGGAATAAGCTTAGGAATTTTGGCTTGGAATATTACCACTCGATTACTACCACATGTTACGGCTTTCTCAACCCGTCAGCAACGCATCAGCCATGCAAAAGGACCGACAGCGGACGCTGTGTTCTACAGTGTTACAGGTCGAACAGCAGCAGACCGAGGCGAGACCATCGGTTGATGTACGCCCTAAACTAGCTCTAGGAACACACCAATTAATTTACCGGAGAATATGTTGCGACCAGCCTGGAGCCGTCCATCCAAAACTGGCTGGAAGTAAGCATGGTGTAAGTTTTGATGGCGCCTATCATTTGACCTCATAACAGACGTCAACCCAAGACCTGGGTTCCAGATAATTCGTTCCTTACCGTATAAGATACGTCCCTAGTCCCTTATGTCAAGTGCAAGAATTACAACACACGATGCAAGCGCATCACGGGCTTTTAGGCATACCTACCTATGCTTTGAAGGTCCCTTGCTCATTTTCTCTCTCCTCCCATTGTCTATTGTGTAGGTAAATTCAAGTCATCGTATCGACCGTGCCCCCAGTCTATGGGCCACATCTGCCGAAGCCATGTCTGTCTCCCTCACACACACGAAAACATCAACACCGACCTCAGCAGTCGAGCCGTGTCCCAGCCGGAATGAAGAGTCCGTGACTATTACGTGGACTATCCGCCAAGACCCTCTCGTAGTTACTCTGGACGGGCCTGCGATATTCACATTGGCAGCCTTACTCATCCTCAGTATAAACTTCCTCCCACGCGCCGTCGTCGCCGTCCTCGTCGGTGCAGTTCCGGTCCTCCTGGTTGTCCATAACGATTACCTGAACTATCTGAAACTCGGCCCCGGCGGTACCCCGCCGACGCCGGCTGGCTATCTCCGCATAAACTGGTACAAACTATGGGCGCTGCGGGACCCCTTCGCGCCGCTCAGGGCGGGCCCGAACGTCGAGCCGTCGTCCGGCATCTTGCATAGGAGCCCCCTGCCGTACCGCTGCGGACCGCGGCCCACGGTCGTCGGCATAGCGCCGCAGAGGCAGGTGGACCAGTTCGGGTCTCGGCCGTGCTTCCTGGCGCTGCGGCGCATCCTCGAGGGCCACGCGGCGCGGCACGCGGGCGACCTTGGCATCGGGACGTCGTGCTTCGAGAAGCACGGCACGGGGCTCTTCGCGCGCTTCCCCTTCAACAACACGTGCCAGGGCGAGATCTGCCACGTGCACGGCTCCGACCACTCGCTGCACCTCAACCTGCACCCGGACGACGCGCGCGAGGTGCTCGAGAAGGGCTGGGGCCAGCGGCACCCCCTGACGGCGCGGTGGCCGCTCCTCAAGATGCCCGTCCCCCGGAACTTCACCATGGTGTACGCGCCGCGCACGGCCGACGAGCTCCAGGTGGTCTGCCGCATCATCCAGGCCGCGGGCTGGTGGGTCATGGCGAAGGACTTGGAGATCGACCTGCTAGAGAAGAACAACCAGATCGGACAAGAATAGATATAAGACCCGAGTGGGACAGCCGTCCGGCGTCTTTAGACTAGAAAATACGTAAACTAGGATACCAAATCATTTTTCCGCCGAAGTTTGTTTCGTACCCTCTAGTCGGGTGAAAATTTATGTTTCCACCAATTCCTCAGACGATTACTCAGGGTTCCATTTGTAGGATATCATACATCGCGTAACATAAATGCAAGCCATATCTTGCTGAGGCGTATAATACAGTCTCGGCCAATGCACATTACAAACACAGCACAACACGCGCGCCCGTTCGCACGTCCTCACAGCTAAGCAGCCCGGGCCGCTCGCCTCAGTCATTATCCCCCGCCGCCGTCGGCTCGTCACTGTTGTCGTCCTCGTCGTCGCGGTCGTCGTCCTGCTTGCGGCCGGACTTGCGGAAGCGCTCGCGCCCGGTGGCGACGGCGGCGCGGACGATGCGGCCGTCGAAGGCGCGGCCGTCCATGAGGCGGACGCAGGCCTCGGCGGCCTCGGGGTGACGGAACTTGACGGCGACGACGCCGTCGGGCTCGAGGTCGTAGAGCACGACGTTGGTGACGGGGCCCAGCTTGGCGCACTCCTCGCGCACGTCCTCCTTGATCTCGAGCAGCGCCGCCGGGTCCTCGTCGAGCTCCCGCAGCGTGAACATGTGCCGCAGGATCACGAGCCGCTCGCGCCGCGCGTTGGTCTCGAGCTGGGCCCCGTACGGGTCGTCGTCGTCCCAGTCCGCCAGCTTCGCGTCCAGCTTCTGCGTCCGCTTGATGATCTTCTGCTTCTCCTGCTCGCGGGCCCGGTCCCGCGGTTTATGGTTGTTATTATTGTTGTTGTGGGACGCAGAGGTCGCACCGCCGCCGTTCGCGTTGCCGTTCCCACTACCCTCCCGGCTTTCACTGCTGCCGCCTTCTCCTCCGCCCCCACCTGAGCCTCCTGCTCCCTCGTCGCCCTCCTTTTCGTAACTCGTCTTTTTATAGCTCGAGTCGGCGGCCTGCACGCGCATGCGCCCGCTCGCCAGGCCCGACGGCGAGTACCGGAAGTCGGTGTCGTCGAGCAGCATGATGGCCATGTCGACGCTCTGGGGCTTGAAGAAGACGATGAGGGCGTCACCCTTGAAGTTGCCTCGCTCGTCCGTGTACAGCTTGATGCGGGGCCGACCGCTGTCGATCTCCTCGGCGATGACGCCGCACTTGCGCGAGAACACCTCGTGCACCTCCTCCGCCGTCGCGTCCAGCGGTAGGCCTGTGACGTAGATGGCCGTGTTCTGGCGCGGCTGGGGCGGCTGCTTCTGCTTCTTCTGCGGGCGCTGCTGCTGTTGGTCCGACGACCCGTCCCTCCTGCGCCTCCTGTTGGGTTGTTGCCGCTGGTCGTCAGCAGCAGCGTCGTCGTCGCCGTCCGGCGCGGGCCCTCCGTACGCCATCTGCTGCTGCCTGATCAACTCCTCGTCCAGTATCGGTATCCATCGCTTCAACTCCTTGTCGAACTCGAATTCGGATCCGTCGTCCTGCACAGCGATGAACTTGTTCTCGAGCCTCGAAAAGGAGATCCGTTCGTCGCTATCGAACTCGGAGGGATCCGTCGGAAAGGACAGAGCTGGTGCTTGCTGGGGCTCGGCCATTGTTGCTTTGCGTCACACGTTAGAACAGAGCGGCCGTGAATCAGGGATTCCGAATGCTCGTCAAAAGAGCTTAACGTAGATTTGGTGAGATTACATACGCATTTGAACAGGTCGGCGACTATGTACTTGGCTCTGGGAATGTGATTGGATGGAACTATCTTGCGACACTCATTTACTGTATGTTGTTCAGGAAACGGAGCTTGGGCCACCACGTAGAATGGTGCAGGTACTTTGTATTGCTGGTAGTACCGAAATGCTTCAAGGCTGAGTGACGTCAAACCCTCCTTACTTTACAGTACGGTGTGTTATTGTGTACGGAATGTTATAACGGCCTGCAAGCAGCATTGCGATTAAGCGCCTTATCAATAAAACCCTTTTGCTGCATATATAGGTATTTTAAACTACGCTACGATCTTCGCAATTCCTCTAGTTTTTAAGGCACGTATGATATCGCTCTTTAACGTTCTTCTAGTTAGTATGAAGGAAATTGCAAGCTTCTTTAGTCAGTAGGGCGAATATCAGTTAGGAGTGAGCGAGGTCATTAATAGCATGTCATCATTGGCCCCACTGTATATACCGTAGTTGTACACGTTTATACTGTATCTCGTACCTTTATTTCCTCCTGAACTGCCATCAAGGTCCACAGCCAGCAGTCGTCAAATCACCGGGGATTCTCATCAGGGTTGTCTGGAAGAGCCACCATGACGGCCCTAATTTTCTCGCACCAGATCCTCACCAACTGAATAGAGGAAGATTAAGGAAACTCAACGGAACAAATCGACGATGGGACGCACAGAACCATCGTATGGAAGACCTCCGGCGGGTTCCCGCCGTGACGCCCGCGCGAAGAGGGCCAAGGCCACCGCGAACAAGGTGATCCCCGCCCTGCTGTCGGCGCACCCCCGCGCGCGGCGGGGCGTCGAGTCGGCGGAGCTGATCGTGGACCCGCCGCCGCTGCTGCGAAGGAACAGGCGCGACTCGGGCGCTCCAATCGGCAGCAGCGACGGTGAGAGCGAGAGGAAGACGAAGACGAAGCAGAAGAAGAAGGCGGCGTCTCCTCCTCCGCCTCCGACGAGGTCCGGTGAGGGCGGTGGCGTTGGCGGTGGAAGGCCCCGGATCTCGATGCGCGTCGCGGACACACTGACGGTCGCCCGCTCGTTGCTAACGAGGACGATGACCAAGGGGAAGGCGGAGGACCTCGGGAACCGCGAGGCGCGCGTGGGCATCCTGAACATGGCGTCGCCGTTATTGCCCGGAGGCGGGTTCCTGAGCGGGTCCGCGGCGCAGCAGGAGGAGGGGTCGCTGTGCATGCACACGACGCTGCTGCCCTCGCTGCGGGACGGGTTCTACCGGCTGCCGGAACTCGGGGCGGTGTACACGCCGGACGTGCTGGTGTTCCGCGACAGCACCGCTGACGAGGACGGGAGAGGTGGAGACGGTGACTCCCCGCTGCTGGGCAAGGCGGACCGCTGGTTCGTCGACTGCGTCAGCGCGGCCATGTTGCGGATGCCGGATACAGAGGAGGTGGGTGTGGAGACAGCGGCGGAGCCGGAGCCGGAGGCGGGGGACGGAGATGGAGATGATGCCGGCGTGGACGCGGAGGCGGGGGCGGGGGTGGGGCGAAGGAGGGTCTACGCCGACGCCGCGGATAGGGAGCTCGTGCGTCGCAAGATGCGGGTCGTCATGAGGGTCTTCCAGGCCAAGGGCGTCAAGCGGGTCGTGCTCGGCGCATGGGGCTGCGGCACCTACGGCAACCCCGTCGAGGAGATCGCCGAGGCGTGGAAGAAGGTCCTCCTCGGCAGCGGCAGGGAGGGCAATGGCAATGGCAAGGGCGGGAAGAACGCCAAGAAGGAGGAGACGTGGGAGGGCATCGAGGAGGTCGTGTTCGCCATCAGGAGCGCGGGCCTCGCCGAGCGGTTTGCAAGAGCCTTCGACGACGGACTAGTGCGGGAAGAGCAAGAAGGCCAACAGGAGGCGGCCGAGGAGTCGCAAGACGGAGATGATCTGGAAGAGGTCGGATTACGGGAGCTGCGGGACAAGATCCAGCAGATGGAACTACAGATACAGCAAGCCCGGAATCCTCAGATGAAGTCCGGGCTCAGTGCCGTGATCGCTTCGCTAAGGAGCCAGTTGCCCGAGGGTGGAAAACACTCTGATCAGCATGGTTCCTCCAACCACACGCATGAAGACGAGGAGCACGAAGAGGATGGCGAAGATGAGGGGACCGATGATGGGCCAAGTGAAGATGACACCGACCAACGGGACAAGTTGTGAAATATAAAGGGACATGGGCCCCTCGTTCGCGAATCCTTCATCCAGGCGCGTCAGTATGTCCATGCCCAACGAAAATAGTAACTTGATTTCTGTTCAGTGTTGTGACCTGCATACTTGCTTTTGCCCCATGCTCCTTAGATGAGCGGGCTAAAGTACATCTTCCTCAATGAATACTTCTTCAGATTTGCCAGTACGTTGTTGGCCGCTTACCTTCATACGAACTTATTACGACCTCCTTGACGAGTCCAGCAAGTACCGTAACCCTATATAATTTGCGCTTAAACATTCAACGCGGCGGTATCAACTCCTCCAATAGTATCCCCGAACGTTTGGCAATCGGGCTCGTGGAGTTCCCGATCCTTCTTCTGGCAAACCTGAGAGTAAAGCAACGTCAGCAGCACCCTCAAACACGGTCTTGCCGGATAGACTTACCGCGTCGCAGTAAAAGGCGAGCTTGCATCGAGAACACTCTAGTAGCTCTCTACCCGTGTCGACCTTCATCTTGCCGCAATGGAAGCAGCTGGGCGGTCCGTAGGCGCGCGGGACGCCGGGTTTGTAGTGGTCCAGGGCGGCGAGGAACTGGGCCCTACATCACAATCCGGGGTCAGCAAACGCTGGATGTAGAAGGTCTTAGGTGCCCGCGGGGGATTTTTGCGCCCCTCTACAGGGCTCGTAGCAGCGGAGTGGCCCGACATGGGACCAAGAGATCTTGAAGCAAGCTTCGAAAGGGAATAAAGGACCCCGGAAACTTACCTGCCGGGGCCGCGGAAGCCGTTGTCGAACATCGGCAGCGCGTACCCGTGGTGGCAGGTGGTGCCGCACACGAGATCGCGCAAGTGCCCGAGGTCGCCGGGGCGGATCCGCGCGCCGGTCCGCATGACCAGAGCGCCCAGGATCACGACGCGGTACTCGCCGCCGTACTCCTTCTCCCTGGCGCGGTAGATGTCGAACAGCTCGTCGCAGAGGCCCGAGTCGAGGCGGTCGCGCATCTCGCCCACGATCTCCTCGTCGTCGCAGAACACCACGAGGTCGAAGAACTTGAGGTTCTTTTCTTCATCCTCGCCTTCAAAGGTGGACTCGAGATCGCAGGCGATGTCCCAGTCTTTGTCGCCTTCGAATAGACCTGCATAGTAGATACATCGTGGTTAGACATCTCGTCAGTGGTGGGCTGACTGGTATGATGCATTCGGCTTACGAAGGCCCCAACGACCCATATTGTCGGGTTCTAAGCGTTCTCAGTTACTTGAAAGACAGTCTGGACGTGTTAAGGGGGTCTCTGTGTGTTTTCGGTTCAGTGCGAGGTAAACTGACTGGCTTGTTCAGGGGGTCGTGTATCTCGTGCTGAACATGTGATCACTAAAAAGTGCAAATGAGGGTGAAGCGTATAACTCCTCTTTGACGAAAAACAGCGAGAAACGGGACAAATGATTTGCCTAATACCTCGACGAGTCCTTTCCAACCAGTATTTCATCATGGGAAGTTACGGCAAGTGCGTCCCAGTTAGTGAGTTGCGTGAACTTTGTTTCGAGTGACTACTCCGGTTTGAAGTCGCTCCTCTGACAACTCGACGGCTACAACACTGTCGCGGTCGTTCGAGGGGGATACTGTACGTACATGTCTAAACAATCATTCATAGGCGCGCTCTCAGAACACCCTCTCCTCCTGTTAAGCGAACCGCCAACGAGGATGCCTCCGTCAGGGAGGCGAAATATAAAGCTTCTTCACGACAGCTTTCCGGCAACATATATGACACACAAATAACCTGTCAGT
The DNA here is from genome assembly GCA_004155055.1 of Monosporascus sp. CRB-8-3. Taxonomy (NCBI): domain Eukaryota; kingdom Fungi; phylum Ascomycota; class Sordariomycetes; order Xylariales; genus Monosporascus; species Monosporascus sp. CRB-8-3. The sequence continues at coordinate 36,241 of QJNZ01000324.1, read as the reverse complement.
CGTCTGGACAAGCTTCCGGCCTCCGGACATCCGTCTCCCCCTACATAGTAGTCCATGCAAAGCCTCCTTCAATAGCTGGTCAGCATAGGGTTACTTCCTGGGGTACTTTCTCTCGCTCACCCGCAGAACATGAGACAAGTTTACAGGCATAGCACCAGCCGGAGTCCTACCACTCTTACCCCTGAGATAATACCGAAAAGCCATTCTGGTCACCGACATCGGACGGTGAAGGCACCAGTGGTGACGCTCTTCCGGAAAAGTCCCTGCAATGGAGATTGGCTTCTACCGATGACGTCCCACCTAGTCGGGAGATCCAGCCGTCGAGCTCGTCCGAAAAAACAACTTAACACATGGAACGGTCACGATTGGCTGGATACGTGGCATGGCCCTCCACCGCCGCTCGTAAAGGAAGGGGCCCGGAAGGCAGCGCGCACGTTCTACTCCCTTTTGCTACTCCTTATAGCAAGGAACTCTGCTGCGGAGCGGGGGGCTTGTCCAAGGCTGGAGAACGGGACAGGGGATCGCAAACGCGAGAGCCTTTGCGTAGTCCACCGAGTGACAACATCGATATCTGGGAATTAGATTTTATAAAAGCTCTAACGAAGATCCTATTGCCATGACCACTGAGACTACGAAGCCCTTCCAATCTCGTTCTACTTCGTAACGGCAGCGCAAAATGAAAACATCACATACATGACTGAGAAAAGTACACCACCTTGGACTTTTCCCCGCGTCAGCCAGTAAAAAATCCGACGAGAAATAAGCCCAGTGCGACGATACAGACGAGGACTGAAAAGAGGCATCTGATCATGAGGTGAAGGTTTATGATTAAACCCTTCCGCGCCAATACAGAACAGAGCGCGAGAGTCTACCTTTACTCTTGCTCCCTGTGCCATGACTGAGCGCGGGAAAGGCGCTGTCGTAATTTCCGTAACATCAAATTGTACAGATCCCATTCCAGTACGCCTCCCCCTCGTCTCCGACATCAACTTCTGCACAGACAAGAGCGTCGACATGTCAGAAACGAGCGGTTCATTCCGCCGGACCACCATCAGAGTGAGAACGAGTACGAAGATGATGCCTAGCTTTTGGACCATACCGATAGCTCCCACAATGGCTTGCATGTTTACAACCAAGCCAGGAGGAGCGAGGCGAGACGGAATTGGATGAGCCGGGGAATATGCCGAGTTACACCTCTTACTGGTGGCCAGCCTTTCGGAGGGTCGTGGCAAGCCACTCGAGACCCTCGTACAGACCATCACCCGAGGTAGCGCAAGTAGATTGGATGTACTGTCACGAGAGTTAGCACCGGCTGCGGAGGCGACTCGGTCAAAGCGAGGCGGCTTACCCAGGCACGCTGTCTAAGGCTGTGGAGACCAAGCTTATCAGTGATCTCGGCAGCGTTCATGGCGTTCTGCGACGACGATTAGCAAAGCACAAGGCGGAAACCAAGACACGACGTGGAGTAACATACAGGCAGATCCTGCTTGTTGGCGAACACCAACAGGATGGCGTCCCTGAGTTCGTCCTCGTTCAGCATGCGCTGCAACTCCTCCCGGGCCTCGACGATACGGTCTCTATCGTTGCTGTCGACGACGAAGATGATACCCTGGGTGTTCTGGAAGTAATGGCGCCACAGAGGGCGGATCTTGTCCTGACCACCGACATCCCATACTGTGAATTGGATGTTCTTGTACTCGACTGTCTCGACGTTGAAACCTGACAAATATAACGCGCGTCAGCGAGAGGTCACTATGCCAATTGCTTGGGCGGGATACGAGAGCTGTAGAAATGGGACGACATACCAATGGTAGGGATAGTCGTGACGATTTCACCGAGCTTCAACTTGTAGAGGATGGTGGTCTTTCCGGCAGCGTCCAAACCGACCATCAGGATTCTCATCTCCTTCTTTCCCCAGAGCCGGTCGAACAACTTCGAGAATGTGAGACCCATGATGGCGACTTGGGTATACGACGCAACGAATGTCTATTATTATTCAGATATAATAGAGGAAGCCTTAATCTAGAAAGAAACTGATGTGGTTAGCAAGATGAGGCTTGACAACGAGGGAAATCGCGATGAAGACGGGCAAGGTAAAGGCGGCCGACGAAAGTTTATATGGGTAACAATGAAACTGAGGACAAGTATATCGATTCCGGAACGCGACACTAGAATGCAGACGCCTCTCATCCTCTGTACTCTTGTCGCCCCAGGCTACAGTAGAAAGGCAACCGAGTAAGGACAAGTGGGCGGGAGAGTGGGCCGAGATATGTTTGGAGTGAGTTAAGACAATGGTCGGCAGCAGGCTGAGACCCAAAAGCCTACGGAAGGTTGGGACGCTGCCTTGTAGCGTTTAAACGGGCTTCGTATCTATCAAGAACGAATCTCTGATGTGGACTTACTATTCGCGACAAATGAGACCTGCTCGGTGGATGAGAGATCCCGTCGTGATGATGTGGTGTTTCGGGGTAGAAAGGGGGTTGCAGAAATGGTAGTCTGGGGATGCAAAGAGTAGGTAATAGTAGTAGTGAATGGTTCAAGCAGTCGTTGGCAGATGATGGTCGGTGAAAGATGTGTAGAGAAAAAGTGTTTGGTGGCCACAACTGGCCAAAAGGCGATTCCGATTGGGGAAGATCTTGGCTTGGAATTGTGGGCTGCAGAAAGTGCATGTGGCTGGTGAGTTACATCCTACGTACGTATAGGTATTGGACTTGTAGGGAAGAAGTGATGACAGATGCCCAGCGGCCCAGCCCGAGGATCTGCTAGGTTTTTTTTTCATCGAATGGGGTTCATTTCATGTGTTTCTCGGGTTTCAATTCTTGCGAGGCACGAAATAGACCTATTTCACAGTTGAACGTTTCAGAAGACATAAATAAACGCCACGGATGGAGGCATAGTTACTTGGTGCTAGTTTGTAATAACGATCAAGATACGAAACTTCGAAGTATCTGATATAAAGTGAAAACGCGGCGGCTCGATGACACCATTATACCTCTCTTGTACTTGATTAATACCTTCACTTCCTCATGGACTTCGACTCGATTCAAGTACCGTTGTGTTCTTTTACCGCTACCTGGGTCTGGGGATTCCCCTGGTCTGTGCGATTCGGTGGGGAATCGAGTACCTGATCAGGGGGATCTGTGCCTTTAGATATCGGGTACCTCGTAAGTAGCGCTATACATTCACCTAGCTAAAACCAGTCCCGTTTAACTATGGCACGTAATGCCCCTAACATAGAAGACCCAAGGAAAAGCCACGCTAAGCCGTGCCGAGCCTCAAAAAGATCTGGCCAACTCGTCTCAATATTGCATGTGCGCTTGCCCGTATCCAAGAGCTTCAATTGCGTGCAGTACCTACCCAGGCTGCATAAGAAAGGATAGTGTCATTATCTGTCCGAGCCAGACCGCATCGTCTTCTCAATCTACCGGCCTAGCATTACACACCCCCCGAACCGTCGGGTCAGACCGAGATGCATATCCTAACATCCGCCTCGATACTGCTAGCCAGCTTGGTGCCGGCTGTACTGGGCCACAATATACAGCTCCCTGCCCACGGCCGGGAGTGCTTCCACGAGGAACTCCACAAAGATGACACGATGACGGTAACCTTCCAAGTTGGCGACAGGGAATTCGGCAGTGCTGGAAATCTGGACATCGACTTCTGGGTATGGGAGCAATCGTCGCCTTAGCTACGTGGAGTGGAGTGGTACCAATGGCTTACAATGCGTCCCCCTCCTATAGATCACGAATCCCGTCGGCCAGTACGAGACATTCCAGAAGAGCGTGTCCAACGGCGACTACTCTTTCCACGCCAAGCACGACGGGAGGTACTTATACTGCTTCGGCAACGAGCACTGGGGCGCAAACAGCAAGGAGGTCTCCTTCAACGTCCACGGAATCGTCTACGTCTCGGAATCCGATGCGCCTCAGGATCCCTTAGAGGCGGAAGGTGCGAAACCCTCTCCCCGCGTCTCCCATGCGCGACCTTTGCAGTTGGCTGACTGAAATCCCTGCCGTTACAGTTCGCAAGCTATCCGAGCTTCTCACTCAGGTCAAGGACGAGCAGTCGTATATCGTCGTTCGAGAGCGCACCCACCGTAACACGGCCGAAAGCACAAACAGCCGGGTTAAGTGGTGGAACGTGTTCGTCATTGGCGTGGTTATCGGCGAGTCTCTCTTCCAGGTCTGGTGGCTCCGAAGATTCTTCGAGGTCAAGCGGGTAGTATAGGGATGCATTGGCCTGCTCATGGACGTCTTATGTGCTTTACTGATCTTAGGCCTTTTGAGACCCAGTATCCTCGTGGCGCATCGGAGGACTTTTCACGAGGTACGGGATGCACACAATGGGGATTACGGATTTGATGTAGACCAACCCCTATATTGTATCAATGTTTTTGGTCCCTCGGTTTAGGTAATGCTATAACTCGTCTTAATCAGGACGTATGGAAGTGGGTTATGGGATGGCTCGCTATGTACCAACAAGACTGGAACTTCACGTATGATAATTTCAAAGCAACCTCGAAGTGCGTAAGGGATGCTAGGGTGATGGAAGAGGTAAAGGGAAACACATTGGTGCTCGTGTTTACTACGCAAAATGGCTTAGGCGTCTACACCTCACCATTCCACTAACCTTGCGCTAATCCGGCCCGAGGAGAAGCACGGCCCTTGGAAGTGTACCTGGCTGATTCTACATATACCAGAGACAGCACCCACCGCACATCTACGTGCAAAGCCTCTATATCTATTTGAAGCCTTTTTGTAGATGTACCACAATCCGCGCCATCTTTAGGAGCAAGTAGACTAACTCTAGCACCTACTGCCTCTCCCGATTGATAACGGGATCAGTATTCGGTTCTAACCCATAAAGTCCCTCGGCCAGTCCTCCGAGTTGACTTGACCAGTCGTCAGAAGCTACTTGCGCCTTGGGTTAGCCGGGTGAGATATTACGCTCGAGTGAGCCTGCATGACACCGTTAGTCGTGCTGGTCTGGGTCAAGGCAATGATTATCACTCAAATAAAATAGCAGACGGTTCCTTCAACCCCTCTCAGGAAACTTAGTCGCATCATGTTCCTCCTACAGTCAGCTGGCTTGAGGAAAAAAGGGGGATACCCACCGGACTATGTATGTATTCTGCGCCTCGGTTACAGCCAGCACATACGGGCCGGTAAAGATTTCATCTAGTTTGAGTGCTCTGGGCGCCGTATACCTCAGACCCTGTCCGGAAGTCCTACGCTGCTACGGCTGAAAGGGTGGCCGGATGGAGTCTGGTCCGTAGCCATACCACTGTTAAAATGCACAACATAGACCGGATGTATGGGTTAGCAAAGTATGTGGAGCGTGTGTGGCCAATGAACTATACATACTTTTCGTGATGATCGACTACTCTTTGCCAGCCTTAGGCATGATAAATCGTGCGCGAAATCAAGGCCCTGGGATTCAGGAGCGGCCAGGGACAAAATAACACGTCGGCTGACAATGCGAAGAACACGCTCATAGGTCCGTAATCCTCAAATATAGATGCAAAGACCGCAATGAATATGCATGTGTCGTTCGCCTACTGAATATCGGAACATGCTCGCTCGCTATCAAAAATGCCAGATTAAAGCGCAGACGTAGCCCAAACTTTTCCGTCCTTTTTTTCCCCGATGCCCACTGTCTATATGCGAACCCACCATTAATCATTATTATTAATAAACCCGGCGCGCAGACAACCTCGACGCCTAGACGACCTTCTTAAAAGTTAGTTCCCCACCGCGGAAATGTAGTTCGTCATAGCGTTCATGCGCTCGGACGTCAGCTTCAGGGAGACGACCAGCAGCTCCTGCGCGACCTCGGGCTCCTCCCTCTGCAGCCGCGCCCAGCTGTCCCTGTCCATGACCCAGACAACGGTGTCCTTTACGGCCGAGACGGAGGCGGTGCGGTCCGTAGACGAGAAGAAGGGCAGCTCACCGCATGTCGTGCCCTGGACGATGGGCTCGGCGAGGCGGCCCTGGGGCGTCTCGTAGTCCGCCCGGAGCTCGCCTGCCTCGACTATGTAGAAGCCGTTGGCTGGCTCGCCCCGGTGGTACAGCACGGTGCCGGCGGGGACCTCCCGGCGGACGAAGTACGGCTTGGCCCGGAACCAGAAGTCCTCGTTTCGCTGGCTCACGTCGTGGAAGACTTGGAGCATGAGGCGGAGGGGCTCGCTTATGCTCTGCCATCGCGTTGCCCGGCGGACTTCCTGTTGCGTCAGCACGTTTTTCGCTGCCTGGTGTAGTCGGCTGCGCCTGGGAGACTGAGACAAAATATCCAGGTATTGAATAGCCTGGCCGTTGTCAGGCACATCGAGATGCGCCGACGGAGCCGGTCGGCTGATCCTCAATGCTTCTTGGCGAGCGTAGAAGGCCTTGAGCTGCTCGTTCTCGCAACTCTCTAGAGCAGAGTTCAGGTCAGGCATGAACCTGACCTCAATGTCACCGCTTCCCAGTCCCACAGCCCTCAGGTCGCGACCAATCCTACTTTCCGCATCCTTTCCGCTGATAAGGAGATCCACTCCTTTTTGGTGTAGAAGTCGGCTGATTGTCATAAATCCTTCGCCTGCCGAGTAATCTATTCCTGTGACATGCCATAAATCGATGATCATATATCTGATGGGATGCTGCAGGAAGTATTCGTCGGATATGAGAGCACGAATTTTCTCCTCGACACCCACAATTGTGCCAAAGAACAAGAAGCCGGACAGCTTAATGATATATGTTTGCTGGGCGACCTGTTGGAGGAAGTGGTGCTGGGAGGGATTCCGCCTCACCATCGAGCCGACTTGATCTCCCGTATACGTCGCCCGGATAGCGGGAACACGAGATGCATGAAAGATTGCCGAGACGAAGGCAAGTACTATGCCCAAGAAGATACCAGCGACGAAATCGTATATGCCCATGGTCAGAATGATGGCAACAATCTGGGGCCATTTAGTTAGCCAAGATTCGAACATGATTTACGCAGCATGACTTACCGTCAAGTACTCTGCTATCTTCAGTTTCCGTCTCGGCGCCACCAAGGCGTCTTCTAGCAACTCAAACCCAAGGACGAAGATCAATGTCCCCACCATCATAATCGGAATATAGCCAATTATGACGGGCCCGATGACGAGCATAACAAACGTCAGTCCAGCAAGCATAATGCCTGCGAGTCGGCTGTCGCCTCCTGACCTCATGAAAAATAACGTATTGGCGTATACTAGGTAATTCTGCATGCTTCCTGCAAGTCCGCTGAGGAAATTAGAGTAGCCATGGAGTTTGAGTTCGTGGTTCAGATCAGCATTGTCTTCTCCTGTGCTTTGCGCCAATGCCGGCACGTTAATGGGGACATGTAACAAGCTGAAGAAAGTCAGAGCGAACATCGCCCCGATGGTTTGCGAAATAGCTCCCCAGTGGACAAGCTTGAACTCTGTAGACCGCATCAGCAACCGAGTTTGTATACCATAGGTATGGAGGCCAACTCACTGTATAGAGTCCAGAAATACCACCACGGCTCACCGGCTGGGGGCGCGTCGAAAATCCAGCCGCTCTGTCTTAGTCTCCCAGGTTCCAGACCATCAATAATTAGCACAAAGAAATAGAAAACGAGGGGTATCAACAAAATGTACACGGATAAGAAGTATTGAGAACTGATTTTCTTCTGAGCTCCGAATAGGAGAATAGCCAGAGCAAGCGGGATGAGCCAGAGCGGAAGCGTATCAGTTTGAATTAGCTGTCGGCCGGTGTTAAGGTCATATCGAAACTTCTCCAAACGGGCAGAGACTTCGAACCCTGTGGTGACAAGGAACCAACCGACGCCACCAATACAACCGATCAGTATGTGGCGCGGAATGAAGCCCACGATATAACCGAGGCGGAATCTTCCAATGAGATAGAACACAATGCCCGTAAGCATCGAGCTCAGGGCGTATGAGGTTATGGTAGTTGCGATGACAGCGTCCGGCTGGTCTTCACCCACAATTGATTCGATAGTAGCGGCCATATTGTGAAAGAATGGGACTACTTCGATCTACGCAGCGGTTAATCGATGTCCACGAATTCGAGCCACAGCTACGTACCAATTCAGAACCGACTCCGCCCCTGAACTTACTCCCGAAAGAGAACGTCAGCTGTGCAACGATTGTGCTGACGTAGAATATGGATATGCCCGCTGGTCCAAGTTTCGAGAAGATCGGATTTCCGAGTGGAAACAAGATCATTCCTACATTGATCATGGATTAGGATAGCACACAGTTAGTAAGGCAAGTATTATATTTACCATACGAAAGAGCATCAAGAATGTTTAAAAGGAGCCCAACGATGACAGAGGGCACACAACGTGCTGGCTTCACAACAGCGTGTTGCCAGATAGCCCTCCTTTTCCAAGTTGCTGGTTTCATTATGCGAGAAAACCCACGAAGCTTGTTTTCCGCTTTTCCTCCGAACAGCGGGAGAAATCGGCTCCAAGATACTTTAGCCTTCGGTTTTTGGCTTTCGACGTCGCCGTACTCAGACGTCGTACTTGAGGGGCTGGGCTGGCTCGGCTTCGGGATTAATAGAGGAGTTGTTTCTGACGCGCTGATAGGCACGCCGTTGTTAGGCGACGGACGGTCTCCATTGTGTTGTCGAGAATCATGGGTGAGAAGAAAGGGGTCCTCGCTCCCGCCAGCTTCGTCTTCGAAAGGTTGCGGGGGAGAATGTTTGAGCATACTGGCAAGGACAGACGGTCCAGCATGGGTTGCTTCGTCCAGCGTCGTTTCTGGTGACGATGGTTCGGAAACCTCCTCAATCGGCCCGGCCCCCGAAGCGCGGGATCCTACAAGATCGTCTATGCCATGCTGGGGTGTCGCGGCTTCCGACCCATTGTGCGATGAGAACGACGCCCTTGCGGTGAGGAAAGAGGTGTTCCGTTTGTCCTTGTCGGACAAGACGTACGAGGCGAGCTCGGCGGTGTCTTCACGAACGCTGCGAGCGAACTGGGCGCTATCGATAGGAGCTACGGCGAGGGTGAGCGAAATCAGGCAGTTGAGGTATATGGTGGACTTACACAAATGATCCCTTGCAGAGCCTGGTATGAAAGACCTCCTTGTAGGATCCCTATAGCCGGCAGAGCTCGCAGAAGATGAGAGCAATCTTGCGTCAGCTTGGGCGAATCGGGAGCTTTGAGTTTGGCGGCCAAGCACGTCCTCTTCTGGAGCGGACTGGGACGGCACAGACGGTGGCCTCCTCCACGAGGAGAAGCCGAAGGATGAACCGGACATAGCCAATAACGAGCCTTTAGCTCTGCAAACTTAAAATGTAGAACCTGACATTCGCGAGTGAAAGTCAAGCACAGTGTCCGGTATCAACACCGTGAGATCCAAACTCCAACAGATGCGCGGTGACTGGGGATACTTGTTAGACAAAAGTCGCTGTAATTACGTATGAAAATTTACAAATTGGAAGCTCAACCCCCGACAGCTGAAGCCTGAAATAGCAGGCCTGCAGCTAGAAGTCTTGCATGGTCAAAAAGAAAGTACCTGAGTTAGGTGTTTCTGCGGACCAAGAAACATAGACGGTGACGAGAGGCTCCTCAGTTTATCGTCGAGCTAGGTAACGTTAGCCTATATGGGCCCATGTCCTATAGCTAACCACGCATGGACACCAAAACCCAAGCAAATTTGCATTTGCCCCCCCGCTAAAAGAAACTACCAGATCGAGAATAAAAACTGTGCTGGGAGCCAGGCCAGATGGGCCTACGCACAGGGATTATAGCATCGAACCAATGCGTCTATCCAAGTACGTACTAGATCAGGTACTTATATCGGGTTACTTGTGTACAACATGTTCGTACATCTTGTGCACTTCCATCAAGGTGAATCTTGCGACACTGTGTGGTAAATGGTTCTGAAATCGAGTTAGAACCTGGAATTGGAAGTTAAAACTACATAGTATATGCGGACATTGCAGTTGCAGGTTTCTTCAGTTACTATGTCACGCTAGATCTAGCTGGGAGTATATGAATTTTTAACCTTGAAGAACCTGCGTATACTACTTGGTAACCTGGGCTTATCTTAGCCTTCAAACTTATCTAAAGTATATAGCAATTAAGACGACTTGAATGAGTGCTTATACTCTACCTGGAGAATGTTGAAAAAGCTCTCGTAACTCATTCGGCTGCTTTACCGGACATGAGAAACAATACGTATGTACTGTAGAAGCGTTTCTTCGGCTTTCTCAGGGCGAGAAGTTGCCAGGCTCTTCCCTGGCGGCTCAATGCGAATGTAACGGTTATGAAGCATATGGACCGGGTGGCTGCTTGCCGTTTTGTCTTAGCACATGCATGCTTGCATACAGATGATGCAATCGGTTCTATCCCTGTCGTATGCTGCCGTATGCCGATGGCGGGGCTTTTGCCGACTGCTGCTGCGAAGGCAAAGCCAGAACTCGGCGGAAAAGCATCGACGTCTACATACGTACGAAATGTAATTCAATCGTAGAGTTGGACTCCTTATGAGGGACATTCACTTTCTAGTTTAGATTATAAACATGGTGTAATTCAGGTCAATTGATAAGAAAATCTGTTCAATGTCGAGGCTTGTGATCACTTTGTCTATAGAACGGGTTACAAGTGATTCAAATGCGGGCTGATTTTCACAAGCGACAGCTCGCGTGGGCAGCCAACCTCAACCCTAGAATCTCTTACGTATCGCAAAGCCATGGTATTCGTCGATTCCTCAAGAACGTGAACATCAACGGCTCGGGCCTTTTGCCAATCCATCCCCTGGTTTTCACCATCACTTAAAATGTAACGTCGAAAACCTTTTACACTGTTAGGTGCTGGTCTCCCCCATGCAGTCTACGACTTGCGAGATCTACCCCACGTCCAAGTCTTCTTTTGATTCGATGCCGCATTCATAGTCTTTGCAGTGAGAGTATAACCCGGGCTCGAATCCAATTCACCCGGTGAACGTTCTCGAGCATACGGGGTAACATATACATTGGTCCTCATACTGTGCACCTTGGAGCAACTCTATGCTCGATTAACTTGTAGGCGGCATGGCCCATCACGGCCCTCGACGGCGGGTAAAACACGCCGCGTCCATCTATTCCTATAAAGTTTCTTAAGGGTAGGCAGGATGATACTCTCCCAAAGTTGTAAATCGTAGGGTTTCCAATAAGGAGCGCCGGTAATTTGCCATCTGGCGGATATTGGGCCGTGGAGGAGAGAGAGGCTGTCCAGTCAAGTATGCGTGCCATGCCTTTGTGTGCATCTGTGGCGAGACGTCAGGGATGTATCACAGGATATCATGCCGCAAGGTTCCCCAGCCGCAGCGACAGCACTAACTACTCCGGATGGTTTGAATACTCACCCAATATCCCATCACTTATATACGTAGTGCCATCCCGTCATAGTGGTCTGAGTTCATCTATGACTCTGGTCGCATTCAGCTCAGCTTCTGGAGATATCCCTGTGCTATTAGACGCTCAACGTCACCTTGGCGGACGTAGAACTGGCTGTTCTTCGTCAACGTGATAGCCCTGCGACAGCATGTCAGCATGCGTTGAAATTATGGAAGGTCAACTTTTATGTCCTTCTTACCCGTACTCGGTCTGAATCTCGCCAGCATCCTTCAATACTCGGACATCAATGAACAAGTCGCGTGGGGGTTCTAGACTGCCCGTTAGGTCGATGTCGGTCCATTGGCCCTTATACGCAGCAAGTAGATCGCTATAGTGCCGCATGTAGTCCTCTTCTTGCGGACTCAGGCTGCTCGAGCCGCCGTCGCCATTTCCCATGCCGGGGCCAGCGCCTGCCGCCCCAGGACCGTCTCTTACTTGCTGTCCGGCGAGGTCGACCACATCATAGCCCTTCCAGACTAGTTCCTCTAATCTGTCTGTCCGCGTCTTGTGATACGCCAGTAGGCAGCGCTTGTTTCGTCGCATTGACAGATGGTTGACGAGCAAAGTACAGGCAGTAGCTTGGTCATCAGTTGGCACGAACGACCCCTGGAATGGCTCTAACATTCTCGCAACGTCCTTATCCAGATCGCGAACTTCTCGCGTCACAGCGCGGACTATTTCAGTCTGGTAAGGTGGTAGATGAGTCAAATTCTGCGTCCTTTTGGCATGTTGGACCTACACATCAGTTGTGGTTAATATCCCGAGATACCGTAAAATCCTCATTCAGTGAAGGATTGCATACAAGTTTGTTTCCCAAGTCACCGTACATCCTGAGAACAGCAGCGCTGAATTCATTGAAATTAGGCAAGAGTTTATATCAACAATGACACTCGTTACGACTCTTCATAAGTTGCGCCGACGGGTAGAATGGATAAGAGTGCTCTCCTTGGTTGCGCGAGGAGCACGCGTTTCGATTTGGGCAGACACGCGTGTCGATATAGCAGTACACTTTGCGGTTCCCATTAATTGAACCATTAGCCTCAGTGGGGTCAGCGCCGTAAACGGCCCCTCTAAGTCGCAAGAAATCCGAATGCCCCGCGATCTCCAGGTAAAATTTATTTCCCGCTACTATGACCCCGCCATTTATTCTACTGTGGGTAGAAACGCAAGAGAGCATTTCCTCCTTTTTATTTTTATTTAGAAGGGATAAATATTCGCGAACCCCCGGCAAGGAGACTTCCCAGATTGCTTCTACACACTCTGTTCTCGGCCGCCTATCAAAGACAATCCGCCCATAAACCATATCGGAAATCTGGCCGCAAATCTCCAAAGATGTCTGCTCCCCAGAGGATTGCCATTGTCTCCGTCTTCGACAAGACCGGCCTGCTGGACCTGGCTAAAGGTCTTGTGGCCCGGCAGGTCCGCATTCTGGCTAGCGGTGGTACTGCCAAAATGATTCGAGAGTCAGGCTTCCCAGTTGAGTACGTCACGCCGTAAGACCTCGCTTTATATGGAAAGCTCGATGAACTGACAGTGTGAGGTAGGGACATCTCGGCCATCACTAAAGCTCCAGAGATGCTCGCTGGCCGAGTAAAGACCTTACACCCGGCCGTTCATGCCGGAATATTGGCCCGAAACCTCGCTTCCGACGAGAAGGATCTAGCCGAGCAAAGTATTGATAAGGTCGACTACGTCATTTGCAACCTCTACCCCTTCAAGGACACCATCGCGAAGCCCAATGTCACCGTTCCGGAAGCTGTCGAAGAGATCGATATCGGAGGCGTCACCCTCATTCGGGCGGCAGCCAAGAACCATGCGAGGGTCACCATCCTAAGCGACCCGAACGATTATCCTGAATTTCTAAAGGAGCTCGAGAGCGGGGAGATCAAGGAGGAGAGCCGCAACAGATATGCTCTGAAGGCTTTCCAGCACACGGCGGATTACGATGCTAATATCTCGGCTTTCTTCCGTGGCCGATACGCTGGCAATGGCCAACAACAGCTCGCCCTGCGGTATGGAGCCAACCCACATCAGAAGCCCGCCTCTGCCTACACCACGTCTTCGGACCTCCCCTTCAAGGTTTTATGTGGTGCTCCTGGCTATATCAACCTATTGGATGCGCTGAACAGCTGGCCTCTGGTCAAGGAACTCAAGACTGCCCTTGGAAAGCCTGCTGCTGCCAGCTTCAAGCATGTGTCCCCCGCAGGTGCTGCAGTCGGCGTCCCCCTGAGCTCCGAGGAACGCAAGGTCTATTTTGTTGACGATATTGAGGGTATTGAGACGTCTGGCCTTGCTCAGGCGTATGCGCGTGCTCGTGGCGCCGATCGCATGAGCAGCTTCGGCGATATGATCGCCTTGAGTGATGTCGTTGACGTCCCTACCGCAAAGATTATCTCGAAGGAGGTTTCCGATGGTGTTATCGCACCGGGTTACGAGGATGCTGCCCTGGAGATTCTGAAGAAGAAGAAGGGCGGCAAGTATCTCGTATTGCAGATGGACCCCGATTTCCAGCCTGACCCTACTGAGGTTCGGACTGTTTACGGCGTTACTCTGACGCAACATCGCAATGACATCGAGTTCTCCCCCGCTTCCTTCAGCCGAACCGTCACGCCCAAGGACTTCATTCTCCCCGAGCAAGCTTCTAGAGATCTTACTGTGGCCACCATCGCACTTAAGTACACACAAAGCAACTCCGTTTGCTATGCCAAGAACGGGCAGGTTATAGGCCTAGGTGCCGGTCAGCAGTCCCGCATTCACTGCACTCGCCTCGCAGGCGACAAGGCCGACAACTGGTGGTTCCGCTTCCATCCCCGCGTTCTGGACATCAAGTGGAAGAAGGGCACAAAGCGACCGGAGAAGAGCAACGCCATCGACCTGCTCGTCAGCGGCGAACTGCCGAAGTCCGGGCCGGAGCGCGAGGCCTTCGAAGCCGTCTTCGAGGAAGTCCCCGCTGCCTTCTCGGAAGAGGAGCGGGAAGAGTGGTCTGGCAAGCTCGGTGACGTCGCCGTCTCCAGCGATGCCTTCGTAAGCAACCCCCCACCCCGACCCTCTAACTATTATCATGATCTTACCATCCAACGTGACTTGCACTTATGCGAAACTAGTTCCCCTTCACCGACAACATCTACCGGGCGCATCGATCGGGCGCTAAGTACATCGCGGCGCCGGGAGGTAGCCAGAACGACTCTGCGGTCTATGAGACGGCCGAGAAGCTCGGTATCGTCTTCGTGGAGCAGAACATCCGCCTCTTCCATCACTAGACTTCATCCACGTGATGACATGAAAGAGACGTAAATTGCGAGGAATAAAAAGAAGTAAAAGCGAATAGGTTAAAAAAAAGATACCCCAACGTGATGGTGACAGCAAGTCTCCTAGACAGCTAGGGAAGGCGGGCAAATCGAAAACGGGCGGCGACGGCGGCTAAAAGATCTGGAAATGCGTTTTGTTTTCTATGGTTCTCTTGTACATAATTGTCAGTGACGACTATTTGGGTGATGGCGCCTTGTATGTTGTCGACACGATGCGATGAATAGATTCTGTTCCGTGGTTTTTAAACGATCGCCAACCCGATGTCAGCCCAGCCCCGGTCGGAAACGCTGACTGTGTGCGATCCCTCTATGTAGGAATCACATGTATAACCGTATACCGCTTGAACTAATACGGTTCGAGCGCTCGATCTTTTGCCTTAATCCAATACTCAACGTACGAGGCATTTGTCGACGTGCAGCCATGACGACTTATCCTCCTTTTTAAAGCTGAAGTGTTCTCGACGCAGAGCCGCATGTGATCTTACTATTGCTATTCAATCCTAATCTGCCGCGTGGGTTGATAGGTGAAGAGTCTTCCTGGGACAAGGAGTAGGGGGTTGGAGAGTCAGTGGCTCCAGAAGTAGATTGATGTGCCAGTTACAACGAAGCAACTTGACGTGCCCAAGCATGATCCTTGGATGTAATAATCTGTAGCTTGTCTATATGCCAAATCCATATATGTAAGACGGCCCCCTAATTTTTAAGTTTTACCATGTCACGTTGGACTTGAGACGACGCCCACCAAGTAGTTCGTCCAGGGGTAAGCGTGATAATATAGGCGAGATCAGACGAGTGGCACGTCACAGCTAGAGGCATCATTGGATTCATTGCATTTCTTCATTCATGTCTATATGGCATCTGCAGGCCATGTCTCAGCAGATTTTGTGCCTCATGTTCCATTGGGTCATCCACCCTATCATCATAATCATCAACGTGTTTGTCATGACCTTTTAGATCGTTCATCATGCAATGAGGGTGCTGAATGCAACAGATGCCGTGTGCTCTTAGAAGAGCAGCTTATAGCTTCTGCATAGCGGCCTAGGACAGAATCAGCGCAAGTCGACCAGGGATATGAGTAGGCGGTCAACTTACAATATCGGTAGACTGGACGTAGTCCTCGAGTTCCGCAATCTGTTCTTCCAGTTCTTGAAGACTGACCTTCTCGTCTTCAACGACCAGGTTGATCTGCAGCTTCTTGATACCGAAACCGACAGGGACCAGTTTGGATTTACCCCAGACGAGACCGTCCTTCTCAATGGCTCGGACAGCCTTCTCGAGACCCTCCATGTCGGTCTCATCATCTAAAATCCCAATTAGCCATTGATTTCCATAGCGCGGGCAACTGAGTCGTACCCCAAGGCTTGATATCCATAGTAACAACAGACTTGGCGGCAACCTTCGGCTTCGCGGCCTTCTTCTCTTTGTAAGCAGCAAGACGCTCCTCGCGGATTCTGACGGCCTCGGGATCCTCCTCCTCGTCATCGCTGCCGAACAAGTCGACATCATCTTCCTCCTCTTCGGCGGCCGGCGCCTTGGCTGGGTTCAGGGTGACCTCAGCGACATCCGGTCCGTAGACGGTGTAGGGCTTAGAGGCATCACCAGGCAGGGTAGGGAACTCGTCCTCGAACGAGGCGATGTGCTTGTACCATCTTGCAGCGTGAGGGTACTTGGAGGCGTCAGGCGCAGAGCTGAGGGCCTTGAAAGTAGCAACGTCGGCCTGCGAAGGGGAGTAACTTGGAGATGATCAGCAGAAGCTCTACACGCTCAACTTCGCGTGGTAGAACAAGAATTGATGTTATAGAATCAGAGATGCACAGGGTGCTGTTGTATGCGTCCTCATTTGACAGGTCTTGAGTCTGCTCAGAAACACGGACCAATTTTTCTCATCATGAAGGGTTGATTAGGCTGGCAATGCGCCAAGGGCGAGAAGGCGAAAAGTCATACTAAGCGACATCGCGCTTAATAGCTACACTTGCCGAAAGAATAAATAAGTCGGAATACTTACCCGACAACGTATGATCGAGTGGTCATCCAGCTGTTCAATACTGAAAAGTAACACGTTAGCTGCTACTGCTGCTTGAGGAGGCGGAACACAACCGAATTTAAGGAGAAACTTACCAGCCAGACCAGCGTCGGTCAGAAGATCGGTGAAACCCATCTTGACGGCTTAAAGAAGGGAATATGAGAAGAGAAACAGGAGGGTATCTTTTTGAAAATAATGGTGAAGTGTGCAAAAGAAGGAGAACGAGAGGGGAGAAGAATGGCCGGAGGAGTCACTGTGAGATTTGAATTGGGGGAGGTGGATGGTGGGGTTGAAGGAAAAAAATATTAAAATTGAGCAGGTCGCCCCGACGTTACTGGGCTAGAAGCCAGGACCACCGCCAAAAGTGGATATAGAGACCAAACTGGATCGTGGCAATCTCAACTTGCACGGTCTGTATCCCTATGGCGTATGTATGTACAAAGTAATTAGCGGAGTAGGGAGGCCTGAGGGGTACTTCACCCACTTTACCCAACACGCCCAAGGAGCCCCACACATGTACAAGAAGAACCAACCACACAGCACATGTGCAACTGAGATCGCCCGCGACCAGTTGCTGGGCGCAAGCCCACCCAAACCACGCCTGCGGTTCCTACCCACCGATCCTGATAAGATAAGGAGTGATCTCATACCCGTGAAAAGTGGCACCCAGAAAACTGTTAGTGCCCGGGTTTCCGAAACAGCTGGAAAGCTCCAGAGGGCGTTGATGAAGCCATCGTCACGACATTTTCTAGGTGTAGACCACTAAGTTTTGTTCCGCTCTCTCGCCTCTTCTATATCTATCAGCTATGTCTCTCTTGAACTGGATAACTCTCTGTTGATCAGTTCTTCGAAAGAGAATCACATCCTATTCCTTGACAACCCACAATCCCATCTCTGCGGACATGTTAGCCAAACGACAGCTCCTTGCCTCTTCGAGCCGAGTCGCCCGAGTGTCCGGCTCATCTAAGGCACTTGCCCGATTTAGTATACAGCCCTCATTATTATCACGGGCTGCATTGATAGGCACAGCGAACAATATAGGTCGTATCTCCTTACCTAACCTACCTGCTCGAAGTTATGCGAATGGGCGACCACATCCTCCCGGCGGTACACACCGCATGAATATGGGCGGCGAACCAGAGAAGCCTGCTTTAGAAGAGTTTGGTATCGATCTCACTGCCCGAGCTAAAGATGGAAAGCTCGACCCTGTTATCGGACGAGACGGAGAAATTCAGCGCACCATTCAAGTACTATCAAGGCGGACCAAGAACAACCCCGTCTTAATCGGAAATGCCGGTACAGGGAAGACAGCTATTCTCGAAGGCTTAGCCCTGCGAATAGTAAGAGGGGATGTGCCGGAAAGCATAAAAAACAAGAGGGTCATATCTCTTGACTTGGGATCACTTATCGCGGGCGCTAAGTTCCGAGGCGATTTCGAAGAACGGTTGAAACGAGTGTTAAGCGAAGTCCAGCAGGCCAGCGGCGAAGTAATCCTATTCATTGACGAATTACATACCTTGCTTGGACTTGGAAAAGCAGAGGGCTCGATCGATGCGTCCAATCTCCTCAAGCCAGCGTTGGCGCGTGGCGATCTACAGTGTTGCGGAGCCACAACACTGGCTGAGTATCGGTTGATCGAGAAGGATGTAGCACTGGCGCGACGTTTCCAACCGATCCTGGTAAACGAGCCCACTGTTGAAGATACCATCAGTATTCTGCGAGGCATCAAGGACAAATACGAGGTTCATCACGGTGTGAGAATTACCGACGGCGCACTAGTAGCAGCAGCGACGTTGTCGAACCGTTACATAACCGACCGGTTTCTCCCTGACAAGGCCATCGATCTTATGGACGAAGCCGCGAGCTCCCTACGCCTACAGCAAGAAAGCAAACCCGAGGATATAATGCGGCTAGACCAGAGGATAATGACGATTCAGATCGAATTGGAGAGTCTCCGGAAGGAAAAAGATGTGGCGAGCCGAGAGCGCCGTGAAAAGTTGGAGGCAGACTTGAAAAACCTGCAAGACGAAGCAAAGGCCTTGAGCGAACGGTGGGAGAAGGAGAGAAGTGAGATCGAAGCTCTGAAGAAAGTTCAAGGAGAACTCGACAAGGCCCGCATTGAACTGGACCTGGCGCAGAGGCAGGGTAATTTCGCTCGTGCCTCCGAGTTACGCTTCGGTGTCATACCAAATCTAGAGCAGAAATTACCCAAGGATGGTGAACGAAGCCCCGACTCCGAAGGTCCTGACACCTTGATCCATGATTCTGTTACAGCTGACGATATCGCGAATGTCGTGTCGAGGGTGACTGGCATACCTGTGTCGAAACTCACGACTGGCCATATAGAGAAGCTGATACACACGGAGGACATACTACGC
Source organism: Monosporascus sp. CRB-8-3 (assembly GCA_004155055.1). Classification (NCBI taxonomy): domain Eukaryota; kingdom Fungi; phylum Ascomycota; class Sordariomycetes; order Xylariales; genus Monosporascus; species Monosporascus sp. CRB-8-3. The sequence goes on along the minus strand of QJNZ01000324.1, from coordinate 17,154 downwards.
GAGTCGGTACGTGGTCAAGATGAGGCGCTGAAGGCCGTCGCAGATGCTGTCCGCAGGCAACGAGCCGGTTTGAGTGGAGACAATCGTCCTCTGGCTTCATTCTTCTTCCTCGGACCGACTGGTGTCGGTAAGACTGAGTTGTGCAAGAAGCTCGCTGGTTTCTTGTTCTCGACCGAATCCGCAGTTGTCAGGTTTGATATGAGCGAATTCCAGGAGAAGCACACAATATCGAGGTTGATTGGCGCTCCATCTGGCTACGTCGGGTATGACGATGCCGGCCAGCTGACGGAAGCCGTGCGGAGGAAGCCGTACGCAGTCCTCTTGTTCGACGAGTTCGAGAAAGCTCACCGCGACATCTCTGCGCTGCTCTTACAGGTCCTCGACGAGGGGTACCTGACGGACGCACAAGGTCACAAGGTGGACTTCAGGAACACGATCATTGTTCTTACCTCAAATCTCGGTGCTGATATCCTCGTGGGCGCCGACCCGACACATCCATACACCGAGACGCCCGACGGCGAAATCAGTCCAGATATACGGAAGGCCGTCCTCGATGTCGTTGGTGCAAGCTATCCTCCCGAGTTCCTGAACCGGATCGACTCCTTCATAGTGTTCAAGCGGCTTTCCATGGAGGCTCTAAGGGATATCGTTGATATCCGCCTCCGGGAGTTGCAAGAACGGCTGAATGATCGTCGCATAACTTTAAATGTCGATGATAAAGTGCGACAGTGGTTAGCAGAGCGCGGCTACGACCCGAAGTTTGGCGCGAGACCCTTGAACCGTCTCATTACGACCGAGATTGGCAATGGTCTCGCCGACAAGATCATCAGGGGAGAGCTGAGGAAAGGTGACAACGCTGGAGTTCGCATCAAGGAGGATAATAGTGGACTGGAGGTTTTCCAGGAACAGGCTGCATAAGCCACGGACATGGGGCGTTAAAACGATGAGGCATTAAAACGATGGGGCATTAAAACGGCGGGGCGGAATGATATAGCATTGCAAGGCGTCTTGGTCCGATCGAAGTCCTCTTTACCGTGTATATATCATATCCACTTGTAAGATTCCCGGATGATAGGATGGCTCTCAACTCAATATGCCGAGGTATGTAAATATAGATGACTACTTATGTACCTGCATTCCTAGGTCATGTAGCAACTTCAACGCGACCGGAGTACCCTGCGCGTTTAAAGGGCTTTGAGTGGTCAGTGCCTGAAGTGAGAAGCGATTAAAAAATGTACCAGTAGACGCTAAACAGCTCAAGTCTCGGTCCCTCGCGGCTATGCGGAAATGAATGCGTCTCATGAATGACGCAAGATAATGCCAGCGCATATTCCGGCATTGGTTCTAGAGTACCTAGCTTACCGGCGGTTAGACATAACCCGGCGCTGGTGACATGTGGCAGAGCGCTGGCACCAACCACACACCGATGCCCGATTGAACACTTGAACCTTGAAGCCCATGACTGTCGCGCCACATGCCACCATGTCCCCTACCATGCTGTTTCCAAGCAGTAAGGCCCAATACGGTGCCTACCTTACAAAGCTAGCTGACACGTCAAAGCCGCCCTTCTTTGTTTTACCCATCAGGTACAGACAATGCAGACTGGTGCTTTGGCCAACTCATTAAGTGGTTCATGAGATGTACCCAAAAAAGGTAGTCCCACATCAGGTAGAGCTAGAACTAAAGATAAACATAAAGGATGGCTGGATGCATTTGAATGCCATGGGGTGATCAGATATGGTCGAGTTTTCCAATCCACTCCGCTAACTTAAGGTGATCTCATTTTTTATAAAGTATCCTTAGAGCCACGACTGTTTCGATGGACCGTCCCGTTGAGAGAAGGAAGTCTAAGTCGTCGAATATTGTACCGACGAAGTTCAAGGGCATCACCAAGGGTATCACCAGAAGCTTCACTTTCAAAACCGAAAAGAAGCAAGGGGACACGGAGTCGATAGCAAGGTCGGCTTCGGAGTCTATTCCCCATTCAGCCCCGGCATCAATAACAAAGTCGGCTCCGGAATCAATAACAAGGTCCATTGCCGAATCAAGACCGAAGTCAGCTTCGGAATCAATAGCAACAAGATCGGCTAGGGATGTCCCGCCTCTGCTCGAGGCGGATGAAACCGCGCCACCGCACGCCGGGCTTGAGACCGCGCCATCGCATCCCGGGCTTGAGACCGCGTCATCGCATACCGAGCTGTGCACCCCGCTGTATACGGCGGACTTGAACATTCAGGTCTCGTTACACTTTGATGAGCCACTTGACTTCTCATACAGCCGCCATTATGCAGGATCATCGTCACTCGTCGTCACCGAAAAGCTATGCCAGGGTCTACTCCGTCGGGTGGATCACTGCTCCAAAGAGCTGATTACCCGCAAGGACTCCGGCGCTCTGGAGCGTACGAAAGATGATGGGACCGGAAAGCCTGCGAGGTTTGAACTCGACGTACAGATTAATCGAGGAGCTGAGCTATGGGCCACCAGGTCTTTCAAGTCATATCAGAAGGCGCCCCTAACGGCTGACGAGGCGCGTGAGATTGCTCTCGAGACGCATCACATCGTCGGATTTTTCTTGAGGCGCCATGACGATGGATTCGCGTGGCGGGATGGTCCGATGCGGGACGATCTCTCACTCAGCCCGGAAACGCATCCCTTCCGTGGTCCTGGACGAGTACAGCCAATGTCGTGCATACCACGGTCTTACTTTCTCGAGAAGTCACAAAGCTTTGAGTGGACTCCCGGCTACACTATCCACCTAAGCATGACAAACCGTCATCATCGCCGCATACCTGTGGAGTGGAAGAACACAGTAGAGGTGAACAGCCAACAGACGACACCCCTGAATCTAGAGACAGCGGAGAGATTGTTCTTCGAGGCCTCATTTTCCTTGGAGAGGATTATTCGGTCCGAAAGAGAATCATTCGAGGAGCGACATCGCTCCTGCACTTACTCAGATGGGTGTCCGCACTGTCGGCCGCACGACGGCAATGGCTCAGAGTTGGAGCTGGAGGTCAAGAACAATCTCGGGCCACAATTTGAGCATCTGCGCCGGACAGTATCTATCAAAACGACACTTTTCTCCCATCCGCGAGGTCAAGACTGCGAGAGCTTCACGAAAGGCCTCGAGCAAGCCTTCATAAGGATCCGGAATGACGCAGATGGTAAGGTAAGCCGCCTGAATGATCTGGAGTTCAGAATTATAGAACTCCGTGGTCGCGGCTGGGCTTTGCAGGAGCCACTCCTTTTCACCATAGGACCGGCAAGTACCCACTCACGAAGGAGCATCGAAGCCATTCTTGATAGGATGCAGACCAGCGTCACAGACATTTTGCGACGAAATGCCATGACCGTTCGTATGACCGCCCACAAGCGCGGCCACTTCATCATAGACAAGACGTTGGTGGCTCGAGAGCCCCTGGACAAGGCAGACGACAAAAAGAAAAATCCCCAAAACACAAAGGAGGAAACACTGGATCGCCTACGCACGAGGATCGAGAAAGATATTGAGATGATTTGTCTAGACACGTTATCTCTTGGAGATTCCGAGGAAGGCGACGAGGTCCCTAAGGGTCTAGCGCCCAAGTGCTTGCCGGCGGGTGAAGGCGAAACATCTGATACCGACTTGCTCTCGACAGAGCCGAAACCTACTGCAGAATGGGTGGAGGAGCAGGGTTACGTGAAGACGCCAACAGCGGAAATCGGAATCCAAACTATGTTAACGGCGGAAATTGGAATCCAAGCAACGCCAGACGAATTGCCAGAGCCCCCTCTCTTTGGGAATACCACTCCAAGTCCCTTTTCCGCCAACGGACCCACGCCGTGGGGCACCCGTCTAAGGACCCCTCAGGCTCACGAGAAGGTGCCGGGTATTGAAGCAGGGTATTTCGGAGGCCCCATCAACAATAGTGCTGTATATTACGACAGACAAGAAGAGGTCAGTGCCTACAGATTAAATGATCCAATAGAAGAGTCCCCCTTACCATCGATCACGCAGCAACCCGTATCGCCTATGACCTCATCGCCCCTCTGTCGAGGTCATGCCGCGTCTAAAGATACGAAGGCACCCGAGAGGCTTCCTTCAAGGTCTAGCTCCCCTCAACACAGAAGACGCCAAACGGAGATGTCAGCAAGTTTCGAGACGGGCCAGGTCTTATTACCCTGTGGATCCATCAACCAAATCAGTAAGGGCAACTCATCGAGTGAGGCTTCGGAACCAAAGGTCGCGACTGCAGATCCGGTTAACACTGTCAGTGATTACGAAGCGACGCTCCGCGCGCTAGAGACGAACGGGTTCTCGCAATTGAGATCGGACTACGAATTTTCCGCACCTCCTACCATCACGACGCCGGGGGACACTCCCGCGAAGGGCCGGGTTCCCTTCAGCCCCCTTGTGAGTAGGCTTAGGGATCCGGGCCCGGACCCATCAGAACGAGAGCTTCCGTTGTCCCCGCCCCCGGATCGACCGTCGTCGTCCCGCCGCCCCCACCGCAGCTCCTTCGGCAGCGCCGGCTACGTCGGCTTCCACGAGGGGAAAATCGTCGAGGTCGGTCTACGGAGAGTGTTGATGGGCTCGCCCACGCGGGAGCCAAGGAGTATCAGCCGTGCGGGGGACAGGGTCGGGAGGCCCAGCTCGGAAAGAGGTATCAGTCCTCTGAAAGAAGAGGTACGGAGGCCGAGTACGGCTAGATGAAAATACATTTCCGGGGAGGCATCATATTGACCTCCTCGATGGCCGGCAGGACTAGCTGGCACATGTAAAACAGCCATTGCTACAGCACCCAGACGGGGTTTTTACTTGGATATCTGTATAGAGGTGTATTGGGCCCAATATCATGGGATCGAAGTATGCTAGCATCACCTTAGTCAAAAGAAGTAAACATATCAGAGGCCGGTGCGTTTGTCCAGAGTAGCAAAGTCTGTTCTATATACTGACACCAGGCCATCTCAAGCGAAGCAAGCAGGTATTACCCAAAGACCAGATGAACTTAGTGATATTGCCAGGACAAGAATCACTTCGAAGCCAACCTCGTACACATCCAGAGGGTAACGCAGCGACGATTCAGATAATGTCAGGAGCTTCGACCCGCGATTCACCCGCAGAATATATACGACCCCCCAGACCTGCCATGGTGCTACCTATACCACCCGAGGAAGAATATAAAATACCACCTCCTGGCCACGAAAATGACAGCCGCATTATTGTTTCTGCATCCGCATCCCCCAGCATCACCACCATCCTCCAAATCCTCCCGAAATCTACGAACTAGCCGTCCCCACACGAGGCCACTCGCTCCGCTAGCACCATCAGCATGGTTCGCCTCACGAAGAAGGCCAGCCGTGGCAGTGACGACGACGACCATCGCGACGATAAACGGCGCTCCCAGAAGAAGGCGGACAGTAGTAGCGACAGTGGCAGCAGGCGATGCCCTATGAAGAAGTTGAGGAAGAAGGGCAAGGGGAAAGAAGTTGCTGAGGAGGATCCGGATCTTGGGTGGGAGTTGGATTATCAGGCAGCGCAAGAGCAGGCGCAGCAAGAATGGGCGCAGGCACAGCAGGCATGGGCTCAGGCGCAACAACGACAGCAGCAGCAACAAGAACGCCCGGACTCCATCTCGGGCATGTACTGGGAAGAGGGCGACCCGGCACAACACGCGCAGAGCACCTCGAGCGAGACCGAAAGCCTCATACGCGTCCGAGACAGAGCCGGGGAGGCGGCGCAGAGCAACCGGCTCACGCAGCGCGTGGTCCTGGGCAACCACGTGTACCGGGACGTCCGGATAGACCAAGAGGGCCGTCGCGTCGCCAGGGACCACGCGGGCGTGTCGTGGCACCTGGACATCAACAACAATAGAATCGGCACTTGGTGGAACGGCGCCTGGCATCACTTGGACGCATACGGCAACCCCGACACGCCGTACGTTGCGGCGCGAGCGGATTTGTCTACCGTCAGCGAGGGCACCGAACACGGGAGTCGCTAGGGAGGGGTTCTAGAGACCCGGTGCCGCGATTCGCGTTGTTATTAGGTCGGTATACCCAGCCAGTTGCAGGATTGTATGGGAGGTTTGGCTGACCGTTCGAAGAACAGATCCTGGAAGTGACGGTTGTATCGTTCTGTTTGCTTCCCAACAGGGTCGTCATGTCTGCTATGACGACGGGTCGTTCTCCAGTATACCATATATCGGTGGAACCTACACTCAACCTGTCATTCGTTCATGGACCACGAGGAACACAGTCGAGGATTGAGGATGAAGAGGAATGGCTGTCAGTAGTTACGGATAAGGGGGAAGGGCCAGGAGCAATGAATGAGGACCCCAAGCAGCTCTATCTATGTAGCTTAGCGGTACAGTGCTCTGAGGTTTCACTGGCTGTCATACTAGAATGACACTCTCGATACCCAAACATTTCCACCTACATAGGATGCTTGGGACGAATAGCTAGCCACTTATCTTTCAGGTACTGTCCTACAAGTGATGCAGTCGTGTGGTGCGATACGTACTCTTCTGTATGCTTGCTTTTATTCTAGTGAAAGCTTGGCTCTAAACTGCGCTTCAAAACAAGCAGTGTCTCATGGGCACGTCGTAGGGCGCTGAACGGTCTGAGAAAGGGTTATGTCAAGCTCGAAAAGGTAGCCCATCTAGGATATGAAGATTGAATTCCCAGATATCCATCCTGCTATTCCCTTCAGACCGTGAACCCAAAGCAGGTCCTGATCCAATATGCAGTCTGCAGCACAATGGTAAGCTAGTGCTTCTACACTAGGCATATTGATTTGCGGATGTCTTGGTGGCATATAGCCAATGACCGAGACATGATGGCGGAGCCATACAGCTTGAGACGACTTTCAAGAAAGACGCCTTTGAACAAAGCACGAAAGAATCTCTAGACCCTACAAACATGCGGTGCATTAAAGAATCATATGCGTCTATAAAGACAGTATCTTACTAGCTCCCTCTTTAGAGTAGTCATAGCATTTTCTCTGTACGTCCCTTGAAAGGCTACCGTTTGGTTTAGGTTGCCTGCAGGAACGTCGTTTGTCCGCAACACCCGCGCATCCAACGAGCAATTAGATACCTCAGAGGGTGTTATGGCGCTAGGTGGGAGAAGGCTCATGATCCGATCTCTTGGGAAAGGTTCAGTATATTGAGTTGGGAGCAGAAGGGAGCTCCCGTAGTCCTCACTCTAAAGCTGCATACAAACAAGGCTTATGCGCACAGGCCACACCTATCCAGCATCCCTCGCAACCCCCACCATGCACCGTAACAGGGGGGGAGCTACGTGTGTACGCCGAGCCCTATCGTCTCATATAAACCATTCAAGAGCCCGGGGCTTCCATCCTCCTTGATCGTTCCCCCCCTTTCCCTCACAAGGCCAGGCAACCACGTCGGGCTGGTCCTCCGAGACGGAAGCCCTCACACGAAGTCTAAGAGCGAGCCGCCAAGCTACCATGGGCAGGAAGAGCAAGAAGAACCGCAAGGAGGGCAAAGGCGACGAGGCCCAGCCTTCAGAATCAGCTGGGGCGTCGCCCGCAATCGTGAGAAACTGGGAGCAATACTTCGGGGCCGGCGACCTGCAGGACTGGCAGCGGCTGATGAAGGACCTCGGCTTTGACGAGCAGCAGTTCAACAGCAAGACCCAATGCCGAAAGGTATGTATGCGGTCTATAGCCGTACACACTGGTGTTTGACTGGGTAGCTGACGACGTACAAGGCGCTCAAGAACGTCTGGGTCAACATTCATGACTTTCTGGCAGCCGTCAGAGTAGGCGAGACGCCCCATCGATTCCGCAGCGAGTTCGAGCTTGCCCAGTACACCAGATCAACCGACAAGATCTACCCGAGGAAGCGGGTGAAGAAGGGCAGCCCTCTGTGTTCGCTTCTTGCCAATATTCTAAGGCAACCAAATCGATACTAGGAGGACATCGCTGGCTTCCTTCAGGAAGCACACATCTAGAAGGGAAGGGCGCGAGACTTTGGGATGGGTATCTATTATCATGCTTTGGATTGACGCGCAATCAACTGGCTAGGCTCGGATCTCCCACAACCTGATCTTCCCTACATCGTTTGCAACCGCCAACATATCGCTCTTCCTCCCAAACGCCACGGCTGTTATTCTCCCAAGCGGAGTCTGCTCCGTCGGCCAGTTCCTGTAGACCGTGCAGCTCGGTAGATGCGCCAGCCGCAATGCGTCTTTCTTGTGCCTGCTCCCAAATGCCAGTATTTGACCATCTGGGCTGAACGCCACGTAAGTAACCGGGGTCGTGAGTTGCATAAAGCTGCGTGTAGGCTCCGGACGTTGCTTCATCTCTAGCGTATCCTCTGACGACGGTAGTATCAAATCCTGCCGGTGGTAGATGTTCGTGACTCCGCTGCTTGACCCGATCACAACCCATCGATCACCCCCTATTATGACGGGGCCGTTCCGACCGCCCAGGGCGATGACCGTACCTCCGTTTGAGCCTTCGTCGTTCCAGATGGCTAAAAAGCGTCGCGTCGCCATACTAAACTCTCCTACTTGACCGCCCTTGCCCAGGATGGTGAGTCCGTTCCCGTTGCTCCACCACGAGAAGTCCGCAATGCCTCCTCTGCTGTCAAGTCTGGCAGCTGCAATCCATTGCATAGTGGCAGTGTTCAATATATTAACAATACCGCCACCTTTCCGAGTTGAGGCAATCAGTCCCAGGTATCTCCCACAAGGACTGGGCCTGAAGCGCTCCCACGTCTTCTGTTCCAACCGATGACCTTGGACCTTGTTCGTCTTCTGTATGGTCCCCGACGCCAAGTCCCAAGAATGGATGTAGCGACGGCGACCGGCAAAGAATATTTTGTCTCCTTCGGGATACAGGAATTCGGCTCGTTGCACGTTTACCTGCTTGATCCGCGCGGAAGTCAAGAGAGGATTCGGCGTCGGATACGCTGTGGGCGAGATGTGATGCAGATATAATATGGAAGATGTACTAGATGATAGCAGAACGGGGTATTCAGGGTGGAAGGCGAGAGAGGTGACAGCTTCTTTATGAGCGTCTGGTATATCCCGTGTTCGTTGAATATCAATGACCTCCGGACGGAGCTTCTTTGCCCTGTTTGACTTGTCTCCCCTCAAAGCGCTGGCGTCGCGTAGGAATTTGTCTAAGGGGAGTGCTGTTCCTTCGGATTCCTCATCCGTGTCGACCTTGTCGGATACGTCCGAATCATCGGAAGCGGCAGACGATCGTCGCCGACGCTTCGCTGGCCGTTCTTCCGACTCACGGGCCCAATCAGGCAGGGGATTCAGACGTAGATATTGTTGTCGCAGCCTCGCAATGTATTCGTTCCCGGTCACGACGTCCTCAGCCTCGCTTATCCTCAGCTTCCGCAGCTGCGTTGCGCTAGCCAGGGATATCGTCAATCGCTCGTCGTCGCTGTCTTCCCATGCCGGAGCGTCCTTGGAGACGGGTTTGGTTGGTGCGATCTGCGCTATCGGTGCGGTGACAAGTTGTTTACCATCACTTTCCGTTCCTCCAACGTCGAAAGCAAAGAGGTCCGCATCGGCCATATCTTCAAGATCGGATCCATCTTCCTCCCCGTCTTCCCCGCCGAATCCCTCGGAATCCGGGCCCTCGGCATCAACTTGTGGCTCATCCTTAAATAGGTTCTGCCGGAAATTGGCAGTGTCTCCAAGCACATATCGTTCAAGTTCCTCCTCGTCAGAGTCCTTGTCAATTGTCTGGACCTGTTTGTGCGAGGGCCTCGCTTCTTCGTCGCTTGCGTAGTCGGAACCTTCGTCTCCAGACGATATCATTGGCTCGTCATCTTTGACTGCGCTCTCAGGGGGAAACGGAGGCATGGTGTCTGTGTCTTCGATGTAGCGCTCAAGGCTGCGTGAAGGGAGGTGTATTATACACAATGTAATGGTATCAGCCCTAGCTTCCATATTTTTTTTTGGTTATCGATAAAGACCTACAGCTACAGTGCAATTTGTACAGTACGCTGGTACCACATACCGTGTCACTAGCCCCCCTTTTCTTTGGACCCGCTACCCTCCCCAGGCAGCACAGACTCATGCCAACATAGCCATACTCGCCCAACGACTTTGAATCCAAACTAGATAGGCTGCATAGCCAGATATGCTAGCATAAATAGACGTTTTTATTTTCTACCGAATTGTCCCTCTACTGTGCATCACGGTGCCATCACCTAGTAGGTGCTCCAATAACCCGGGACTGAAGGACGACCAGTTGCCAATACCAATAGGGCTCGAAGAAATTGGGTCACGAGAAGAAATTCTAATATACCGGTAATAACCCGTGTATAACTGCGGTTCGTCCATTCATTTAAATCAAAGTATGGCATTAAAACCCTGGAATCATTCCTGAAAGTAAGTACTGGTAGATATAACTGATGTAGTGAGCGGTGTTCTGGATTATAGTATGCTCTACGATCCAGGCAGGAAGAACAAGTGTAGTATAGTATTTAGCAAAGCCTATAGAGCACATGCGCACAGCAACCATCGCACTGCAGATGTCAGATTGGAAGAATGTCTTACGCCCGTACAGCAGCAGATTTATTGTCACCATATTCAATATGCTCTTGATCGGAAAGCATCCTTTTTGTAAGCATTTTTGGAGCAAAGATGTCATTACAACTCAGCCGCAGCAGCTAACTCTCTCTCCAGAGCCCCCAGGTCGTCACTCACAGACTCGCGGCTCCGAAGTGTCAGCACGGCGCCCTTCTGCGCTACATCGATAAGGTTCTCAACGCGGCCGCCCTGCGCCAGCCCAGCAATAAGCACACCGAGGAACGTGTCCCCGACGCCATTAACGGACACAATATTCTCGACCCATTCCGCGCTCGGATACAGGCGCATATACACGCCTCCGACGCTCGAGGAGTCGTCGTTGAAGGATCGCGCGAGGATGAACGGCTCCGCCGCGTTGTCCCTGAGTAGGGGGTCGTCCTTCTCGAGGATCATCGTCAGCAGGGCGCCCCTGCTGCCCAGCTTCGTGATGATGGTCGGGACGTACGGCAGGAGCTGCACGGCCTGCTGCGGGATCCCGGTGTCCGTCATGCCCGCCGAGGTGAGCCTCACGAAGCGGTCCCTGGCGCCCCGCATGCCGAACGAGTCAATGACCCTCCACCACCGCGAGTCGTCCAGGTACTCGTTCTTCTGCGCCGCCGCGTGCATGGCCGCGAGCTCGTACTGGTTCGGGGTCGCGAGATCCACGCTGACGTTGGGAAAGACGCCGAGGCTCTCAAGCCCCTTGGGGCTGCAGAATAGTCGGGCGGACTTCTCGACGGAGACCGGCTCGAAAGCGACCTGCGCACGGTTGCGCTTGCCGGCCTGGACCCAGGTCCGAATATCGCGGGCGGCCCAGTTGCCGTCGATGACAAGCCATTTCGGTTTTGACGCCGCCACGGCAGAGTTCCAGTAGGTGGGGAAGGAGTGGGCAGTAAAGATGCTCATATCTGCCATTGCCATTACGAGGTTCTTATCGGCATCGTTGACTGCCACGTACTGGGCAGTCCGACATGCTGGATGGTACTCGTGGCTTAATCGTCGGATGTATGAGGTGTCCATGCCACTGGACTGTAGTGACGTGAGGACGCTCGAACCAGCACTTCCCTGAGTTAGCACTTGTGGCCTCTGACATAGCCTACGGACTTACATGTCATCGCCGCCCATGCTACAAAGCTGGACTCTGGTGCTTTCGCTTACCCGATGGGCAGCCAATGCTACATTATGACCAACGCCTCCAATGGACTGGCTTATCTGTGCCGGGTTTGAGGTGTGTGGTTGCGGAGATGGGTTGCTTGTGGCGTTCTGGCCGGTGTAGTCACAACTTAAGTCTACTGCAACGGAACCAGCGACCATGATGTCCGCTCGAGGATGGGTCTATCATTGTCAGTATTATGTAAACCTCTCTAACAACTAATAATCCTAGCAGGGGACTAAATTATCCCATGGGAAGATTGCCCTACCTCCGCGACTTCTGCAATTCTATCTTTCGAAACAGCCGCCCCTCTAAAAAACCCTGCACGTCGTTGCTTTGCTTCCCTGATCCGCGTTTGTTAGGACGAAGGAGGTAAACAGAGGAGCTTCCAGCTCACGGTTCATTAGATAATACTAGGTCTTCGGAAAGGAGTCTTGAAACGGCAACGGCTATTTTGGCAGCCCGCTCTACATTTGCCTGCACTAGAGCCTTATTCGCAGGTACGCTTCTGTTATTAGTGAGGTCTCTTATCCTTCGTAGGATGAACGGCGTGTTTTCGTTCCCGAGAGCACCTTGCTCCGTCGACTCCCGGACGGCCCGCTCAATGATGGCATCCATCTCACTTCTGGGGATAGCGAACTCTGGGGGAATGGGGTTCGCGAAGAGCAGACCTGACTCAATGTTCAGTTTCTCCTGCGCCAAGATCATTGCAGCTGCTTGTTCCTCGGTGTTGACCACAGAAGGACTCCGGACACCGCTGTCTCTCGCCCAGAATGCCGGAAAGTCCACAGCGCCCTGGCGGCCATCGGCAAAGGTTGAAACGAGTACGCCTTGAGTTTCCAGATACTCTAAGGTTCTGGGAATATCAAGAAAGCCTTTGCAACCACTGGCTATCACGGCCATTCTTGTTCTTCCAAGCTCGGTCAAATCAGCAGAGATATCCAGGGATACATGGCCACCGCGGTGGACACCACCCAGCCCACCAGTGCCAAATACTCGGATTCCAGCAAGCCTTGCCAGAATCGTTGTGCCTGCTATAGTAGTTCCACCGTGAATTTTATGTCCCATCATGCCCTGCTGACTGGTCAACGTCATGGTCTCTTTTAAATAAGCCGAGTTTAGGAGGCCTCACCATGCCGACAAGATAGGCAATATCCCTTCTCGAAACCTTCGTCGCTGATCCCTCTATCATCCGCGTCACATCGTCACGCAGAAGGCCAACAGTTGGCACACCGTCGAGGATGCCAACCACAGCGGGAACGCTGCCATTTCGGCGCACAATGTCTTCTAATCCCAGATCTCCAAGAGCTCCATGAGTATAGATAGTTGACTCCAAAGCGACGACGGGTTTGTTCGTGGCCAATGCATCTTCCACTTCTTCGGAAACCTTAAGGATATCCTTCAAGCCCTCGAGTTTGCTCGAGGAAAAACTCGCATTCGGCTGGCTGAAAGTCCTTGATGCTGAGAGCGCCCTCAGCGCTATACCGCCTGGCAGATCGGGTAATTTAGGGCGGCGCACGGTACGGGCGCAGGTCTGCCGACCCAACGACCATGATCGTACCAACGCACTCATGGCACGTAAAGCTACCTAGGTAGTCGTCTAGGTAGTCTTCAAACGCAGCGTAATATATGCAGGTATCTTAAAGTGAAGAGACTATGTTCCAATATGTTGCTAGGCCCTCGATTATTGGAAAAGATTCGAAAGCAAACAGACGTAACGTTACCGCCCGGTAGGCATTATCCCAGTCGGTTGAACATATGCCTTATAAGCTTCGTCTTGTCATGAAGTCGACATGTTAAAGATGGGGGGTAATTGCGACAGCGGAAGACACCGCGCCCTTGCCGGTTAGGTAGGGCGCACCATGACACTATTTCATGAACGGTAAGGCGTGGGCCCACCGACCCGCAGGGACCGTTTCGGGCGTCCGCGCTCTTAGCTCAAGTGCCCACGTTCAAGCGTATCCCCTTCGGTCGCTCAGTTCCAGAATATCCGCGGCACCCATCTTTCGATAAATCGGGCCTAGCGTATTGCAGCGATTTACTGAGGCTCGGCTCAGTGCAAACAAGTCACGTGCGCCTTAGTAGATATATTTACGAAAATTATCGAAAACGGACTTGAGAAGAAACGGCAGGACTACAGGCATTAAATGATGGTACTAAGGTATTCCTAAACATAAAGGTTAGGTTAACGCAGCTATATACTGGGATGAAACGGTAAAACTAACTCCCTCTTAAGCGCGAATCTGGAAGAACCAAAACACTGGTAAAGCAGGATTAAAGGAGGAGAGTCGGGTGACTTCCTAAGAAGCCAAAAAAGAAGGCATCAGGCGCATAGGTTACACTCATGCACGCTGGTTAACGGGAGGTTCATGCGGCGCGGCGCAAGAGAGATGGTGCGGTGCGAGGCGACTTTCTAGGAGTCGCCCGGAAAGAGGGTCTAAGGACGAAGTACCTTCCCACAAGGCCACAATATGAGAGCGAAATAACAGGCTTGACCTGCTATCCTCCATCTGATCCAGGAAATCCTCCTGCCCTACGCTGAAACCAGCCATATACGAAGATAGCCGATTTTGCAGTGACATTGTATATAGTTTTTATTTTCATTGAGGCTTTTGACGATGTAATGGATGGTCGTGGGTATGACGATTTGGTAAGTTTGTTGTCGCATCCAGAATGGGGGTGAGGCATGTGTGGCGCTGTGGCTTAGCTGTACCTGAGCGAGTCTCATGGGTCACTCGTATGTATTTTTTAGTGACGCATAACTCTTATCCTACCAGAGAATACACCTACCATTGCAGCGAGTTACCTTACCAAGGTTTACCTTACTAAAAATCAGGCCCCATTTTTGAGGTTGGGCTGCGCCTGCGGCGTAGCCGTGGCTAGGACTTTCCGTTAAGAAGTAGCTGTAAAGGTCTAATATATAATTAAACCTTTTTAAAAAGAAACTTTACGAAAACAATAAAACCTTAAAAATGGAGCCTAATAGCAAATTGTGACTTTTTGGCCTTAATTAACGTGGGCGTATGGGTGGCAGCTATTGTCTGTATTCTGTTTGTTGTTGCTTTAGTCACTCTGCACCTATTATGGGTGCCGAATTACCTGCTGCCTAACTGACTACGGGGTCACGTGACCACCGGCGTACATAATCACCAGATAATATACTGCGCATATTCCCACGAGTGGTCACATCCAACCTTGGAGCAAACCTTGACACGTAGGATACAGAATGCTCCCTGTCGCCTTTTTCTTTGCTCTTATTATGTTAGCATAAGCATTCAACGTTCTCCTAGAATAACTACCTGCTCATTCTAGAAACAACTTCTTAAGCATTTTAACTCTTTCCTTTATTGACCAGATGGCTAAAAATGCGTCTCCGTGTTTCCTGCAAGAGCTAATTTCCGCTATTGACTTGGTATACATGTAACTAAGACGAGAGAGAGCTGATCGAGGAGGGGAGCTTGAGAGAACAACATCCGACTCGTGCCACCCGTTCTGGAGACTCCTGGATATCCCTAAACACCAACCTACTTCCCGGAACACCTATAGTAAAAGTTAAAGTACTACAATCTGCCTTCTCCAGTGCTTGAGGAGGGGCATAAGTAGTAGAATATTTCAGACTCGGCTGCCATGGAGTTCATGTCGACCTTGACTTAGACCACAAGCCTCGTGATATCCTCGACAACAATGTCTTGCACGCCGTCTCCCCAGATTCCAACGACTGCCATGGCGAATCCGATGGCTGAAACGACGGTTTGCATCAGCTGGTTCTTAACGAACGTATCGACCTCGCTGCGAACCTCCTCGCCGTTGGGCTCCTCCTCGAGCTCCTCGCCGCTAGCGGCACCCTCGTCACTGTGAGAGTCACCCAGGACCTCATAGCTGGCTTCCATCCGTCGCGCAGCTCGTTTGCCCTTGCGGCCCCTAACCGAGGCCGATCTCTTCAGGGAAGTCTGGGGTGCGCCTGGCGAGGATTCTCCGAAGACATAGGGAGCGGCATAGTCCGTCAAGCGGGTTCCGAAGCAGAACAGCGAGGTGTAGAGCAGGTAGGGGTGTCTGAAGCCGCGTGGCGAGAGTGCGAAAGCAAGAAGGAATGCGGACCCTGCCACGCCGGACAAGGCATTGAGGTGGGTTGTCGCTGTCGTAGAGAGGGAACGGAAAGCCTTGGCTGCGGCGGATGCCGAGGGGAGTTCGAGCAGCGATGGTGTTGTGAAGGTTGAAAGGGTATATGAGGCGCCCTGCGGTTGTTAGGCAAGCAAGATCAATCAATAACAGTAAGAAAGCATCAAATATATCAGTATTAGTAATGGAGTTGACAACTTTGTGTGATCTAGATTTTCGACCCTCGTCACCGTTCACGCTGAGCGCGGGGTTGGGTGAGGCGTAATGCAGGATGAGCATCTCGAAGACGGGGAATAGGGAACTTACAGTGAAGAGGCCAAGGGACACCGTCCCTACGAACTTCAGGACAGAGACCTTCCTTGATGCCATCGTTTCCGACAAGCGAGGCGAGCTTGATGGATGAGGATGGTAGTTGGGATGGAGGTCAAAGTGGTGAAGATTTCGAGTGGAGGGAATAAAAGGGTGGCTTGATCAAGTACCGGACACTAGACTGGGCAGACAGGCTGTCAAGGCGGTAATGTTGGGTACCTACAGGTACCTAAAGCCTCGCTAACTTCTAATGCTACCTAGCAATTACAGTTTGCACAGTACAAAGGAGTGCCTCGGTACGAAGTAGAGAACACGCCATTAACTAGTAAATCCGGGGATAACATTCTTGCTAGCCATACATCGAAAGGTTGTAATTGGCTGGATAGGCCGCGCTAGCTGTGGGTCATTTACCTGGCACTACGCATGTACCTAGGTACTGCAGGTGAGCAAGGAGTTACCGGAACACGTAGGGAAAACGTATGTAATACATGTACCAACCTGGTTGCATATAAGTTCCTCTTCAGGTACCTAGTCCAGGCAATCCTCCGCAAGCTACCGTACGCCGAGGCATTGTATGTTCACCAGGGTAAAGCTCAGCTGATAAGCCTCATCCCCCTGACGAGAAAGATTCCTTCTTTCTCTAATTCATGGCAGCCACATAGTAATGATATTAACATAAGTATACAAATTATTCATAGGGTGGCAGCTTTATTTAATCACATCTCTTGGCCTTTCATTTCTTATTCACCAGATTGCCTCTCCCACTAGACTTGACTCCTCATACACTCACTATTTGCCTAGGTACATTTCTATATCTACTATTTACTAATTTCAATCCTGCGCCACAAAAAAATGCGGGCTTGCATGCATCCGAACGTGGCTGGAATCGAACGTGGCTAACCTTGGAAGCCCTAGCTTTTAACCTGACCTTATCGTCAACCTTATCGCCAACCTTATTGTCGACTTAGCTGCCCGTCGACCTGGTTAACCGTCGACCTGCAAGCCCAGTAAGCTTTAAAAGCCGTAAAGCTTTAAAAGGC